>JAVQJG010104078.1:0-61244 GCA_036024015.1 Craterocephalus amniculus | reverse complement strand
TATGGCATTAGGTTGGGGAGGTAAGTGCATCTTACCTCCCTCCCCAAATGAGCTCAACTACAAACATGATACCTGCAGGATCCATTCTGTAGCGTTTTTTCAGTTCATTGTCATCCAGTGTCTGGAGAACATCTCTCCTCTGTCTTTCGTCGGCCATCTCCCCTGCTTAGGGAACTCCTAAGCGGCTTAAAAGTCCTCTTGACTGCTCTTAGCAGATCTCCCCTTAGGAGCTCTTTTAGGGGCTAGGACTCTTCAAGAACAGCTTTTATCTTTACTAAGATCTGCCTTTAACTTTTAGGGAAAATTTTAAGAAAATGTCATGATTCTAAGAATTTTCTTAGAATTTGGCCACTAGGAGCAACTTTTAGAGCTAAGAATGTTCAGGGATATGGGCCCAGATCTTCAGGCAGTATTTAAGAGTTTTCTTAATGCGTAGAGCACACGCTTTTGACCAAGAACTCCTAGAAAAAACATTGTCATAAATATAAGGCTCTTTTTGTGGACATCTTCATTTGGTTAACATCTTATGTAACAGGACTGTCTTCCCAAACAATTCTATTTCTTTCACAGAACAGGGTTCATCACCTTCTTACTAAAAGGAAACATCGTTTTTTTTTAGGGTTTCCAAGAGGATTTGTGGAGTCATACTGAGAGCGGCTTTCAGAGATTGGTCACATTATAGCTAAAAAGTATGAGTCTGTGTGTTAAGATTTCAGCAAAGAGGATTTTTTTTTTAGCACTCGGCTGTTTTTAAAGCTTTAAAATTTGGAAACTTCTTCTTGGGGCTTTAACCTCACGTCTCACATTGATAACTCCTCCGTGAACCTTTGAAGACTGACTTCTGCTCTATTAAGCCGTCCAATTCTCAGGGCATGCCGGTTCTCCAAACCTGAAATAAGATTTTTCTTTGAAGCTGCCTCTGCCATGGAAGTGAGAGGGGCTCCATCATCCTCGCTTCCTCAGGAAACCCATTTTATAGGTTTCCCTCTCGTTTGAGCCAATCTTTGTGTTTTATTTTGACTGTTGCCATGCAGGGTGGTGATCAGTTCTTGGAAATATTAATTGATGAATAATTGCAGCAGATGAGGTTTGTGAAGTTAAGCCTTTGGGAAATAGCTCAGGAAGATGAATGAAAACGGGACATAAGGATGCTGGGAGATAGGTGCGCTCCATTAAAACAAATCAGCCACTGGCTGCATGCATACAGATGCTGGCTTGTATGATGATGAGCTAATTTATGTGAGGAATTGATTAATTCTGTAATTGCTAGGACAGAGTAACAGAGGCTCATGTCCAATGTCTCTGTGACATGAACAGCATGAGGGCAATGTGGAGGAAACTGCTTTCATGTCTAACCTTGAAGGTTTGTTTGGTGTTTTTTCCCCCCAAAAAATCCAAGTTACATGAGTCATACAGTACTAAGTAGTACATATCTAGTTTTGCATGCATTTCTGTCCACGTAGGATTTGGATCTCACTACAGTGATGGGGTGTAATTTATAGCCTCTTGCTCAAAATTCAATTCAAGGTATTTTGTTGCACCGTGATTTTAATATCACTCAGAGCAGCCTTCTGATACAGTATTAAATAAAACTGCTTTGCTGGCCAGAAGAGCATTGAAGCCTGTAGTAGCAAAACAAAGGTCAGAGTAGCTGATGAAATCTGAAATGGTACTAAAGTTTCATTTGCTGAGTAAGCAAGGACAAACAATAGAGGCTGAATAATATAGGCCTACTCAACCTGGACTGAACTGAAAAGGAGTGAAACAGGATTTTTTTCTTATTTTTTGTTGTTGGTTAAAACAGACGGGCAAACTCAGATAATGCAATGCTGTTTGAATAATTTTTGCATGTACTCAACTAAACTTGATGGCCTTAGATGCAAGAATGCTCTAAAATTCCATCTTTTTGCATCTTTTTACATATTTATTATGGTGAAATTTCCCCCTAAAGCTCTGTCACATATTTTTCATTTTATTTTTGTCAAATAGCTAAATATGTCCAAAATTGTGGCTGAAAAGCAACTCATTACGCCTGCATGTCAACTCACATTACTTCCAGACCAACATGCTGCTTTAATAAAAGTGCTGGGTTATTGTCTCACTGTGATAGGAGACATCATGCAGCAAACACGTTCAGATAGGCAGTTAATTCTCTCATGCATGTAATACATGCAAGACTTGGGTGCGTTTCAATAAAATAAGGTTCAGTTTCTGCTGTTTTTTACTTAACATCCTTTTTTTCACATTTGCAACTTGGCAATAATTCAGGGTCTCCAGGGTTTTTCACCAGCAGAGTTACATTGATCAGCTTAGTATCTGAATTTTCAGTGTTTGCTCTTTTTGCTCATTTCCCCTCATGATATGTACATTTGCATCACACACTGGAGAGAAGGTATTTATAGGTAGGACAGGACTCTTTTTTAAAAATGATAAATGCAGTAGAAGTAACATTCATTACCCACAATGCAACTCAACATCCAAAGGCTGAGTTTGAATCTGTAGGTGTTTTTTGCTGGTAGGATCCGCAGTCGCCTCAAGATAACTTGACACAGCAGATGGTTTGTTACACGCAACCATCTGGAAAGTCTTCGCTGAAAGCTCATCTGTAAAGCACAAATGCTTTGTTTTTAAAAAAAAAAAAAAACAGAATATATATATCTTTTACAATCCAACTTGTGTTAGCTTCATCAATCAGATCAACACTGTGAAGTTTGTTCATGAAAAACTTTTACACGTCAGACAACAACAACCTCTTTAGATGATATTGACTGTTTTTTTGGGGGGGGTTAAACCTAAAATCCAGATATAACTGCCCACACAGACAGTCATTGTTTGGTCAGGATAACTGGGATGTATTTTCTCACAGTTGCCATCCGGAGAGGATTTAGTTGACATGCAGGTCGAGCTGCTATTAGCAGCTATTTCCTGGCAAATTTCCTGCTTAAACTTTTGTTTGTCTTTTAGTTGTTTTTGAGCTTTCTGATTTCATTACACTCCATGCAGGATCATCTATTTATAAACATGCAATCCCCCACAAAGTGTTCCCTGAAAAATGACTTTACTTACCACTGATATCCAAAATTTTGGAAGCCTAAAGGTTTATTTTTAATCAGTGGGCCTGTTAACCATTTTCCTGATTTATTTATTTATTATTACTCTGTGCAGTGAAGAAGCTTTAATCGTCAGTATTTTGACAGGAAATGACTGACTCAGACACACAGACCCGAGCCCATCCTTCCCCTGCTAGTGACCCCTTTAATCACATCAGGAGCAATTCTATGCTAATCGTCTCCCCGAGAAGACACTCCGCATGACAACACAATTGTTGTGTGTGTGGGCTAGACAGATTTTTGGAGGAAGTACAAAGCAGAAAGAAACTACTGCAGACTCAGTTCTGAGTTCAAGTAGGGTGTTAACTCCCAGCTCCAGGATGATGTCGCCGTCTCTACCTTTGTCTTTGGTGAAAGTCTTTTCTCAGTAAAGCTTTTACACCAAGGACTCCAAATTTTCTAGCTGCTATCTGGCTCAAACTCGGCCTGCATCTCCTTTGTGCGACTAATTAATTTTGAGTATGTTGATGTAAGATGCTTTGTTGCGTTATCGCAGCTTCGAACGCTGCCTTAAGTGCTTTTTTGCTCGCAGCGCCACATCAATTTTTGTGCAGCTCTGCATCTGAACGAGCGATGTTTGCCCTTCTAAATGCTATCTCTGGAATTCTGCAGACTCCTGCAGCGATTCCTGCTCTACTTTCAGCTTCCAAAGCTTCTCGCAGACAGGATTTGTTCTTATTCTAACATGTCTTTAGGATAAAGTCAGCTGAGTGGTGGAACGATGATGCATTTCTTCCCCTCAAATAACAAGATCAGAGTAAACCAAGCACCGCCGCCGAGCCATAGGGTCTGTCACCTGAGAAAAACTCCAAAAGACCCAACAAACCACCTAGTACCTCCTATAAGTTAAACCTTCTCAGATCCAAAATATCAAACAATGTCAGGGCAAACTGATCCCCATCCCCGTTGTAAAGAATCCTTATTAAAAATTCCTGGATCCATATGTGATCTTGATCGTCCATAATGAGCAGTAGTGTCAGAGCTTTGGTACACAGCTGAACAAAAAACGTCTCACATCCAAACTCTATTCATCTGTCAAAATGACACCTTGGCATTAATTCTCTGTGCTTTGTGTTGAACTTGTTTATCATGCACCTTGCATCTTATTTTAAAATAAAAGAGTGAAAATACAACAAAAAAAAGCTGAGGCTGCGTGTTTCCCTGCGCCTGACGGCCGTCCAACATGCCTGGAATGAAGACGGATGACCTTGTGAGAAATAAACCCATCCTCTATGTTTAGCTCTCAGTGCTAAAAACAAAAACACCCATTTTCAGCTGAGGGGCAGGTTGTTTTGCCGAGTGGGAAGGTGTGATGGCAAATGGGAGAACGGACTGCTGAGAGAAAGAGAGAGGAGGGGAGTTTTCGTCTTTAAAAAAATAATAATGTGCACACAAACTATATCCAAAAGCAGAAACCCACTCGGCATGTTTTGCAGCTACTCCCTGCCAGTCTCCATCAAGGTCAGGCCCTCTTTACTTCCACCCTGTAATCATGGCTGAGGTGCACACACTCCTGAACGAGATCCAATCATTGGAGCCATTGTGCACAACACATAGCAGCCTTTGAGAAAGGGGTGATGGTTTGGAGAGTATGGCTTTTAGGAAGAAAAGTGGCTTCGATGTGACCAGGTTTATTCTTTAGAGTGTGGCTGCTGAAACAGAATCCACTTAAACAGGCTGCAGATTTTTGTTTGAGACATCAAAATCAAAGCGCGCCGTTGCTTCGTATCGTTTTCTGCTTGACCTGCAAAGTGACCTCCAACAACTTGTTAATAGACTTCAAATAGAAAACTATGAGTGCAGTGATGCTGGATTACCACAGTAATGTGTTAACATTTTATCATCTGCTCCAAACTTAAAATGTAAGTCCATGAATAAATCTGATTATCTTCTAAATTCTCACTATACTGTCTGTGCTATATACACAGGTCCATTCAGACTGCTTGTGTGGCACAGATGGTCAGAAATATGCTCTATGTTATGAGAGCCATTCTGTGAATATTTAGCCTATAAATATGCCACTTTGTTCATATGGTCTGATACGGTGTTGAGACAAGCTGCTTATTTTCAACCAGCTTTAACGGTCCATCAGGAAGTACAGAAAAAGAACAGAGGAAATGAAAAATAACTCGACTTGACTGCAAAACCTTGTCCTCATCAATGCATTCAATAAATATTAAAATGTGTGGGTAGAATATCGTAGATGTTTCACAGTGTTTTTATTGCAATAACGAAAGAAAACAAGGCTAGGGCAAATTAGCAATAAAGACAAAGTGCAGCTTCGGCTTTCAAATGGGAAAAATTATTTCTGAAGAAAGATCTTGGCTGAAGTTGGACATATTTTAAAACGCCTGAAAATTAAAATGCAAATGGTTTTTTGCATTTTTTATCCACTGCTGTAATGAGAATATTGCAGAATGGGCCCGGGCACATCTAGCGAGAAAATGAAACACATAAAATATGAGAGCAGATGGTCCATCGACGTGACATGATGTTAGAAGGGCCATTCAAACTTCTAATGACCATTGACGAGTCTGGCGCTTATGTTCTTCCTCCTGTTCTTATGTGAGGAAGGTTTACTTCTCCTCATCAGACCTCACCGCCAATGCCATCCCTCCCCTTATTAAATGCTAGTAAGACACATGGTGCTTTACATCAGCTGTTAGGAGGCTTCTCATGCATGAGTTTGTTGTTTATCTGCAATAGAGTGTAAAGGAATGGATGATGGTGACAACCCTCTGCTGCTCATGCAGGCAAATGCATAGCGGGTGTTTTCTCAACACTTGGGCTGCATGTCGTTGGCCGCAGAGGAACCCAGTGGGGATTTAAATCACATCAGGTCTCACTTGTACATCCTTGCCTTTGTATCTGTATCATATTGACCAGCTTGGTGTAAAAGAAGCTCAGGCATCATCATCTGTGGTGTCATGTAATAAGAAGTACGCTACTTGCATGAAACACAGAGAAGCCTTGATGTGGTTATGTTGCTACTGGGCAGATTTTCATGCCCTCTGGTTCTTGGGAATCTGCTGGATTTTATTGCCTTATGCAGAAGTGGAAAACTAGTCTAATGATATGTCCAAATACCTATCTTTGATTGAAAAAAACATCACCATGATTACACTTTTGCTCAAGTTTAGGCCCTTTCCTCTCTTCCGTCTCATTAACCTAACATAACATGAGATCCCTAATAGATTTTCTCAGTGTGTGACCATGGTGACTGTTATCTTTATTAATTGAGCTTTAAGTGTGTGATCCATCTACTGTATGCGTGAGATGACTCAGCCCTGCGTAGGCTGCCAGTGAGCATGTAATTGAGAGATCACGATGCTTGAATGGAAATTACAGCAACCTTTCAACAATTTGTGAAGACCAGCACCTTGCACACCCACTGTGTCTGGATGTGTCTGGGTGTTATTTCTTGCTGCGTGCTTTGTTTCTTTTATTTGAGGTGTGATGTGAGCAGGCGAGGGTCTGCAGTGTTGAAAAGAAACCATGGGCAGAGGTTGAAAACGGACAACTGCAGCCATCTTCTGTCATTCTTTGGGGAGAAGGTATGAGCTAATGGCTCCTTTATTCCAGCTGCAAAAACAGTATATAAGAGCGTATTATCTATTTGTGATTTCAAATAAGTGATTCTTCCACTCTGTGCATGTGGCTGAACAACTTCACTAAGCATAATAACTAATTACAGCCTGTGATTGTCTTCATGTGACAGTTTAAGCCCTTTCTATGGTAGCAGAAGAGGCTGGTGCCAGCATTAATGCAGCGGATAGAGATAACCTTCAGTCCCTGTAGAGGACTTTCACACAATTAACCGTGAACATAATTTTCTATTTTACTATTAAATTATTTAGTTGTTTTTCCCCCCTGTTTCTCATGAACGAAGGGAATGACTATGGAGTATAGGATGCAGAAGGCTCAGTATGTACCGCATTGTGGGGAATTTAACTCCAACTCTGTGATATTTTCATTCAATTTTGTGGTTTTACAGCTGAAACTTTCTCAAACGGCTGGGGATGCAGACATGGAGAAATTTGTGGAGAGTGATGCCTGCAGTGATCCAGCATGGCAGTACAGCACATGAGGTCCAGCACAATTATAAAGCTGTTGTTCTGGCTGGTAGATGCAAAGCTTTGTCTTTCTCTTTTCTTGCATTCTTCTATTAGAGCGTCCTGAAAACATTGCTAGTTTCATCTTATAAATCTGGAACAGGCAACATACTGAAATGTACCATCAGTGCTGAACAGTACAGGTTTAGAGCAGCATCTTCTCCCATCCAGACAATGGAAAATCTTACTTATTTCAACAAGATAAAACCACATGTTTCATCCATTACAGAAAAATGGCTTCTTAGTGCCAGAGTGCAGGTGCTGACCTGACCAACCCCTTTAATGTTGGAAGTACATTTATTTTCATTTCTGTATGTATCACTTGTTTGCACAACAGCAGTTCCATAGAACACGCAACATGCAATGGAGAATGCAAACAAAGACTGGAAAAAGAGTATAGAAATTATAGAAAAGCAGCTGGAGGAGCATGTTGCCACAAATTAGGTTAATTGGCAACAAGATGATTGAGTAAATTCAGCAAAAAGTCACGAATTTGCACTGGGGTGAAGAGTATATGCTGGTTGTTTGATCAACGTTTTCTTCTGTCTAGACAACATTTTTTTCCAGGGAAGGTTTTGCACATTTCAGATAGACGGTACTAAACCATTGGCTTCATTTTTTACAGCAGTATGTTTTCATAGAAAAAGAGTCTAGAAGCTGGACTGACCAACCTGCAGTACAAGCCTTCATCCAACTAAAAACATTCACCTTATTATGAAACTCAAAATACGACAAATTACATCAAAAGCTAGAATCTAAGTAGGAAGGGGCATCATTCCTTTCCTAAAGGTCTGGCAGCTGATCTCTCACATGCAGGATGTTTTGATGTTGTTGAAAGAAGCTACACAACATTAAAAATGGCCCTACTCCAACTTTTTAGACATGTTGCCACTATCAAATTGAGCATGATATGTTTTTTTTTTTATATAAAAAGAGTTTCATTTCATTTTATAAGCAATCTCATATTAACTTCATTTACATTACACAGCATCTCAGCTTATTTGGAAATGGATTTGGATATCACAAGTTTTTTTATCTCTCTTTTACTCAAACAACGATCCTTTATGGGGTTTTTGTTTTCTGATGTCAAGAATGTTTAATGTCCCTTTTGAGATATGAGGACTTTCCTGCAGTCTTCTGCAGACAAGCATGTGCAGATGAGAGATTGCTGTCACTGAATATCAAGTGCTGATTTACTGTATAATATATGCAGAGATGATGCCTCCTGCTGTCCTGCCACCTGTTCTGTCAGCTTTTAGCAGCGTTGCTACGCACACATCCATGGCTCGTTTACCAGCCTTCAGAACAAAAGCACATCCCCATTAACCATTCGAAGACGAGGGGAAGCAGCTCGAACACATCCAACGGCCACCTTAAGCCAGACTCGGTACACACTGTGAGTGGATCAAAGGGATGAGAATGAGATGTAGATCTGGAGATCAGAACATCCAGCCGCGGTGTCATCATGACCTGACCCCTATGTGTTTGGCAGTGACAAAGTGCTTCAGCTGTGTTTTTAGGCTCCTTTTTGAAAATTGAAGCCATTAGTTTTACAGAGAGAGAAGAAGTCTTCGGCGGTTGAAGCTTGTGGGCAAGCAGAAAAACTTCCTCTCTTGCTGCAGAGTCTACTCCGGCCTTAAAAGAGCAATCCATCTTGATCAGGGACCGGTCCTTGCAGCACGTGCACCAGACGCCCTTTTATTCTAAAAAATGACACTCTCATCTCTTCGCGAGTTAACGAGCCAGAACGTGAAAGGTGGAAGAAGTTAAAAACAAAGGATGCATTCATTCTGCATCACAATCAGTTTCCCTCAGTCTTGCACTCGCGATGGCGCTGCCCCCAGACACTTCACAGGTTTGCTGTTTTTAGACCTTTTGGCATCCCATTTCCATCCTCCTTTCTAATCTCAGACTATATATATCTAGGATATCTGACCTTTACAGTTCATGTCGTCATTATGTCCCAGTAGATATGGGGACTTTAAAAGAGGAATCGCTCTCTGCCTCCTGACTTGCCTTCAGGCATTTCAGGGATTTTGCCTTATGGAGCAGAAGTTGCTGCCAGCGCTGGATATGGCCGTGCGTGTTTGTGTCTGCAGTATGTTGCTGTGAATGTATGAACGTTTGAAAGTGTGCTGCTCAGTTCATGCAGAAATGGTGCAGCTTGTCATAAGATGTTAGACTCAAATTACATCCCACCCACCTTTTATCTCCAGACGTTTCTGGCTTACAGTCGCTCCAGACGTGTTGCTCCACAGATAAAATGTAGACATTTAAAGTATTGTATATGGGTTTGATGTGCATTCTATTAAATTGTCTTAATCAATCGTTAATTCTCCTGATAATCGATTATCGATTAATCATTAATATTTCTATATCAACGACTCTAATGGCACTTAAATGGGATTTATTCAATGGTTACACTAGAAAATATGAGTTAAGATGCAACTTAAGCACCAGTCTAAAAATGAATTTTATTAATCAATTAAAAGATAATTTAATCTATTTAAATCTTAACGATCGATTAATCGATCGTCGTTTAATTATGCCCATCCCTAATATGGTTGTCGGATTTTTAATCAGGAATACTTTTCAGAGTAAAAAATGGGTATTTCATGGGATGCAATTAGCTGAAAATTAAAGAAAATGTTTGTGATCGTGTACCATGTTGAAAGAAGGAATAATAAATGAATAAAAATAAATCAGAAATCCCTGCTATTCAGTGATGTTTCCAAACTTTTCTGCAGAGTTCAGCTGCTAACCCTTTTCCAATCCCTCATCTGTGTCTCCACAGATCCAAGTAACCATGTATGATGCCACGAGGGTGCCATCTCCCAAAGATGGTGCAAACGGGGTGGCCCAGCCCGTGGCCCCCGGAGCAGAACCTGGAATGGCTGCAGGATCGGGGGGGCCGCTGACAACTGCAGAGCCACAAGCTAAAGCTGAGGAGGGACAGCCGGGAACGGAGGAAGAGGAGGAGCCGAAAGTAGAACCTGTCCTGGTGAAAAAGCCACACAGAGAGATTCTGGACCATGAGAGGAAACGGAGGGTTGAACTCAAATGTATGGAGCTCCAAGAGATGATGGAAGAGCAGGGGTGAGTTTCTGAGTGACAACTCCCCTTCAGTTTTAATCTTTAATTCCTTCTTTCCTTGTAAATGTTAGAAAGCTTATTCTGAACATGATAGAACTTTAAAATCACCGCAGCTTTAGATTAGTATGTGACAAGGCTCACACACATAGATACGCAGCTTGATTATCTGGTTATAAATGTATGTGATAAGATGCATATTTGTCGACAGCTTCAGCAGCTTGGGGAGTCAGTGGAGGTGAGCTCATGGTGTTACAGCAAGCTTTCAAATGACTGTAACAACAGAGAAGATTAAAAATGGAGAGGATTCTGACCACACAGATTACTGCTAGATAAATGAGTTTGGAGGACAGTATTATAGATTATAGATACTTTTTTTCCCAAGAGAAATCTTTCAAACAACAAAACTTTATTTTGATATAAAAGTTCAATCTACATCCATTAATTCTATTCCCTTTTTCCCACCTTTATCTCTTGTAAGATGAATGGAAACAATAGTAATTGTGAGACTGTAGCTGTATAGCCACCAAAACCTTTCTGTTCTATATCAAACAACATGATAACACCGTTTTTTACCAGCTGGTGAATGCTGTAAAAAGTTCATTTAAAGACCAAGATATTTCCCTCAGGAGTCCACAAAGTCAATAGAGATTATAAAAGAGCGGATATAGCTCTAACGCTATCCTGAACATTTCATTTTGGAGACTAAAATGGCGAAATAAAGTGGAATATGATGGCCAATACAGCAGCTCACCCACTCTGCAGTCAGTAAAGCTTTGAGTTGGTTATATTTTGTAAATAACCACATAAAACTTTATAGACACAGAGAAACTCTTATGTACGTGTGATCCATAATATCTCTGTTATAGTAGTAAACTTGACAATAGCAAAATTTATACACACAGCAAGTTTCTATGTTAATCTTATCTCTTATACTGTATGTTATATCTTAGATTTAACTCACAAAACAGCATTTTTTTGATCACCTCGAACTGAATTAGGTCATATTTGAATAAGCAGTAAATCAAAATAAACTATAGTGTACTGTTCTTAGTCCTATTATGTAGACCTACACCTTAATGACAATATTACATCCATCTGAAATATTTCCAGCATCCAGCAACACACCTTTCCAGTTTATACCCGTGCTCTTGTCTTCACACTTCCCAGGATGGTTTATTTTAAGTGACTTGAGACTTCTTTTTCGTCATTTTTGGGCTTGTTTTTAGCGACTGGGTTGTTTGTTTCTGTCACAAGATCTGGCTCCAGCTGCAGAGCTGCTGCAAAACAAGTAGACTGCAGGTAAAAAGCAAAGGTGAGGGAGAAACCCTGATAATACTCCGTGCTTTGAAAAATAAGGATACAATGAAGGATGAACTCTGAATGGTTGCAAAAGCAGCAAATGGCATGACTTATTGATCTACCTATGCTCTGTTATGTAACCATACAGATGTAAACAGGAGAAAACAGATATAAAACTCACAAAAACACGCTCATCTGAGTATTTCCTTGTTTAGTTCAAGATAAATCCCAATATTATGCTGACAGGTAAATGTTCTATGGCTGCTGAGTTCATTTTCATGTCAGCAGTGGAAGGGAAGAAAAAAAGGAAGCCACTGCTATGAAATGGAGATAACAAGAGGAAATTGTTTCCATAATATGGCAATTTTTATCAGCACAGTATGGAAATATTATCGGTACGTATGATCTGTCATCATTCATGTTGGAGGTTGTTTTACTCTTTAAAAGAATAAAAATTGCTTGAGGGAGGGTTAAGTAAAAGCTGAAGGACCATTTTGGCAAAGATTTGCAGTTCCCGAATTGGTCAGGTGCCACAGTTAGTATAATATAATTTATTATCGGTAGCACTGAAGGATCGTGTCCGCATCACAGCTCGGGGGAACTCATGCTTCACTGGAAAGTCATCCATTATGTCAGTGGATGCAACACTGCTCCCAAGTCAGGAGTTGGGCTAACTTAAAGTGTAATATATTGGAAATTTTAAGTGTGTGGGAAATGGTAAGGGGGGAAAAAATGTGCAAAAATGTGTGTTATATGAACACGCATGCATGGCAAGTTCTGAGCAAATCTTGGTCATTCCATGAGCCAAATTCCAAGTTTTACTAACCCTGTAACGGTGCGTTATGATCCTTAGCTTCGATTATTAATTATTAGTGATGTTACCATGGAGATGTTCAATGAAGAGCAAAGGTCAGCCCAGCATAGACTCTCTAATGAGCATCCTGTGCAAAGTTACACAGAGCCACAGAAACTGTTGATACTGCTGTCACCCAGGAATCCATATTGTCAGGGCTGTTCCCGAGTGGATTTACATGTACTCATACTAAAACACACACACACACACACACAGACACACACATTGCTGCTTAAATAACGACAGCTCGTAGGCGAACCTCAGCCTGGTAGGGACCATAATTACTGATGAGCTCTGTGATCCTGTGTTGGTGCAGAAAAGACCGACTCTCTCACTGATACATTCATGACATTTTACCCACATCACATTTTTCATTAACAGAAAGCTGGCAAATCCTTGATTTATAAGGGGAGGGGGATTTAATTAAATAAAAATCCTGCTAATTAGGGAGCTTTTTTCTTTCCTTAAATAAGATGTTGCAGAAAATATTCAGGGCTGGATTGGAATAAAATATTTGTGCACTCATTTCCCGCATATTCCTCATTTCCTGAGCATCACTACTGTTGTCGGTCACTGTGGCCTCATTAAGACTGTCCGGTAATGTTAAGGCTAGTGCAGATTAATGGAGCTGAAAGCAGATAAAGAAATAAATAGGGGGGAAGTGAGGGCATGCACTTTTCCCCATCTGTCAAGTTCCACTCCGTTCCACTGCAGGGTTGAGAGCTATGTAGGAGAGCCAAGACGTCTGGTGGAACAGTGTCGTGGCAAGCAGCAGCTTGGCTAATTAAGACAGAACACAAGAAGACCAGACACCCTTGCTGACCAGCTCCACTCACAAGCTCGTCTGACAGACAGGCTGCAACCACTAAACTGTGCATTCAAGTTCTGGACAAACTCAACTCATCTCGTTAGGCTCTAACAAAAGGAGCATCTCATTTGCCAGCTTGGCTCAGCATGGGTACCGCCGTCTCTCTCATTCCTAATGTGTATCTTTAAATAAGAGAGTCTGAGCAGGATTACGGGATAGTGTGAGGGACAAAACAGTAGCACGGAGAGAGAGTGATGTCGGGCATTAGACACAATTAAGATGGCGGCTGCAGTCTATTTTCATTTGTTGTGGGTTTAATCCAGAGGGCTGAGCCTCCACTTCACCTGAGATCGAGGTGACGGTTTTGAAGACGGGGTGATGCGGGGCGAGCTGGATCCCTCTCACCTTCTCTTGTTCTGCTAGAATTGGAGATACACATCTGTTTTCCTTTGCACCCCCCTAGAGTTCAGCCATACTTCTCTCTTGCGAGAAGACCAGGATAAATGGTCCGTCATGAGTGATGGCCTCACCATGGGAGCCAATTAAACCGGCTCAGCGATTAAAGGAGTCTGTTCATTTAGCAATCCAAATCCTGGCAGCTTGCCCCATTCATTTGTGCACTGAGTGCTCCACTGCAGCAGGGAATATGGGCATTTTAAGTGTATTAGATTTGCTGGAAGTTGCATATATCAGCTCAGTGGGACATGACATCTGTCTGGAGCGGCATAATGGATGATGTGTCCGATGTGATGGCCTGCAGCTGTCATTTTTATGCATCAAATCATGGACTTGTACTGCTCGTCTATAACAATACATAGCGTCTAAGTTAAATCAGCGTTGGGTATAATAACATGGCTCACTGACTGATTTTGAGCTCAGTGGATGATCATCATTCAAGGGTTCAGACTTTATATCAGGGGTGTTTTTCTGCGCTAATTTAGGCATAATGATTGTGCACGGTTTAAACTCCTGTGGTGTATGAGCCTTTTTCAGATCTTTAATCAACTCTCTCCATAAGGCTTCGCTCAGACTAAACTGCAGGCTAAGGGCGTCTACATTTAAACATATTGAGCTCCATATTCATGTCTGCTACGATGCATCCAAACAGACACAAATCTTAGGTTTTAGTGAAGAAAAAAGATTAGATTGTTCATCCATTGGAGAAAAAAAAGGGCATTTACTTTATGCATGCGCATAAAGGGGCTTTTGAATAGGCGTATGGGAAAGTTGTTGTTTTATTGTTGAGGAGGAAGGTCGCACATCACAACACATGTGCATAAAGGCACACAAATGAATAGTGAAAGCACAGAGAGTCAGTTCAGACAGGAAAGAAAATGCTTTGTTGAGAGTTGAATTCACAACATCTTATTAAAAGGGCTTCTCTCGGAGTCTTTGAGACCAGAGCAAGTAGCTATCTCTGCTCTGATAGAGGTTTTCTTGCACACCAAAAACGTGTGTTATGAGATAACGAGCCTGTGTCAACAAGACTGGAAATTTCAGAGGGAGATTCTCAGGGAGAATCGTCCATTTAATATGTTAATATGAAAGGATAACAAATAAAACACCAAAGGTCGGTCCTAGACATGAGTTTCAAGTGCTGTTGTTAGAGGAGGTCTTCAAGATGATGAGCAATCAGGACTGGAAGATTGTGTGGCTCCAGCCTTTGATGAATTTGCACTTATAGAGAGGTGAAGCGGGCTGCTTTATAGAGAGATATAATGGTAGACACTTTGTCTCGCTCTCCAACAAGAAATCTACGACTCTGGAGAGTAGAACTGAAAAAACTCCCCTGTCGAGAGTAAAACTACTCCAGCTTTCTGGCTGTTTTAATTCTGCCCATGAAACAGATATGTGGGGGTGTTAAGCTTCCACTTCCCATGTTCCCAGCACTGCTCAATCTCGCTAACTGCGAAGCCGTCACTTTGCTCCCACTGCTCTTTCTACTAGGATTGATTCCTGCAAAGTTCCTTGTGTGCACATCGCTGATTGAGGACTACTTGGAGAGGAAAACCCTTCAGACTTGGGGCGTAGAGACGTCGCTGGCAGTCCGATCGAGCAAAAGCCCACCCAACACATTTGTGCTTCTCCTTGAATCAATGCGGATTACCATAAGGACGGTCCTGAGGCCGCAACTATTAATTTCCCCGGATTGTGAGTTAATGGGGAAAATCTGTGTGTGCTCAAAGCTGTCTAATTACTCTAATCAAGGTCTTTAATCATGGGGATTTTTCATGGCTGCAGTGGCATGGCGGACCCTGCTCAGATAAATGGCCTCTGTCTCCCTCCATCCAAATCCCTGTGACTTGGCGTGCTGGAAGCAATGGACTCGGGCTAAATGGCCTTCATGGCCCCGATGTCACCATGAACAGAACTGTGGGATTGTTTCAGCATTTTAGGGGAATCCTCATCCTTGTTACATTAGTTTAGCAGTGGCTCTTGTTGTTCATGTCTCCCGACTTTTTAATTAACATCTTATTCAGAATTTCTAACGAGCATTTCATATTTTCATTTTTTCACCGAGTCAAGTACTTGGCTGCTGCGACAGCTTTGTGATCTATGCACAAAAGGGACATTAACCAGCAGATTTTCATTCTGTATTTCTGTGTTGGAGGCAGTGCAGTGATAAACGTCCCAGAAAACAGTGATGTGCTTCTGGCTGACCATGGTTTGGACAGGTTGGGCTTTATATTTGAAGAAGTAAATATGGCTTTAGTGTCAGTTCTATAAACGGGATGATGAAAACATCGGTGAGGTGATACACATGTAGAAAAGGTTAAAGGCTGCGTAAGTATGTGATTTTCAATGAAACAGTACCAATATGGACGATACTCCATGTTCAGATGAGAACTTCCCTCTCCTCCAATCCCCAAAATATGTTTATTAGAAATGAATACACCCAGATGAACAGACTAAAGATTTGACTTTAGAATCAAAATATCAGAACAAACGTTTTTTAAAGATGTAAATTTGCAGTATTTTGTTGTAGTCGTATCAAGCTGCAGAGACGTCACGTGCACATTCTCTATCCCTCGCAGGCGTGTGCACACCAACATAAAGGGATGGTCAGGTATACGTTACCCAGTTCAATACCCCACTCTTGTTGGGAGAGACCACTGCTATCAGCCCAGATTTGGGGCCGAACAGATGGTGTGTCAGGAGGAAGGCGGCCATCTTTATAGCTGCGAGTGCTATAGTGCTAATTAAATGTGCAGAGGAGCGATGTGTTGTTTCTCTCTGCCCGTCCTAATAGATTCTGACAAACATCCAATATGAGGCCATTTGCACAGATTGATTCAGAGCTTTCTATGGATCGTCGCCCAACTTCAGCTGAAAGGCTCCACAGAAGTTCTGGAGCCATGGAAGAAGGGAAGTTTTATCCCCTTTCATGTAAAAGTCCAACATCCAGCAGGATACTGCAGGGATTCAGGTGTGTGGGGGTCTTGCTGCCACTTTTTTAAAGTAGCATTCGTACTGGGCGTGTTCTCCTCTCTCTGGCTTTATGTTTGTTTGCTCAACGGATCAAGCAGAGGCGATCTTCGCTGTGCTTCAGAAAAGAACAGCTCAGCAGAAATGGGACAAAACAGGAGGAAAAAGTCCAGAGAGGCATAATAAATTTGTATCCCTCTTTCTGTATTTCAGATGTGTTGCAAATGCTAACAAAACATCCTTTTTATAATCGGCACAGTGTAAATGAGAAAACCTTCCAGGTGTGGGGCATCTGTTTAGCCTCAGCCATCCATTGTGATTCTCTCTTTTATCCAAAGCAAACAGCTGAGAAAGTGAGGGCCACTGTGGATTTAGCTGGGGGCATGTTACACATGCTGAAGGCTCCTGCTCTGTGTATGGAAAGCAATGAATATAAAGTGTTTGGACCCTTCATTGTGCTGAGTCAACAGCTGCTGGGCGAAGAGACGGTTACACAACAGGTCTTGGCGGCTCCGTTGCACCGACCGGCCTCCTCTTTGTTGTACCGTCTTCCAGCTATTTCCGCTCAACATCACACTTTGCTCAATCTCATTCTCCACACTATCAGTGCTGATAGCAACCATTTCAGAACAGGCGGTACCAGCCGCTGTATTTAGTCTAAGAAAAGCAAACTCCCATCAAACTTAATTTAATTTCCAAGCCGATATGAGCCGCTGGTTAATTTGCTATTCGGCTTATGGAACTGATCCAGCCATGAGCTGCATTTAAGGAGAAGGAAGGAGAATCTGTCGCCACGAGCAGTGGACTGATCCATAATCTTTTCTTTAAGAAACTTAGAGCTTAGATCCAACTTCTCTAACTTATTTTCAACAGTAAACAGGAAAATCAACTATCTGAAGCAAGAAGTACAAGATGGATGCAACTTATTGATGTTTTACAAGCAATAAAGTTGCCAATTTTTCTGTAGATTTTTAATTTAGTGGCTCTATTTTTGCATAGGCTGGTCCACAATCAACCTGCGGGGAACACAAAAGCCTCAATTTGCATATTTTCATTCAGAGCAAAGTTCACATGCTGATCTTTGCAATGGTGTAAATCCATAATCTTTTGTTTCATTCTGTCAAATCACATCCTTCAAATTACTGAACTGTCAAAATGTGTCGATTAACAAGGCCGTACACTGCACAATGAGACAGATTCAGAGTTTTCTGATTCGTTTCAGATCTGTTTCTAATTTTAATGTAGAAAATTGTTGAAACAGCTGATCTAAGAATTTACAATTGTCACCCACAGGTGATTGAGTGTAATGGTATAGCGAGCTGTTAGTTACATACAATACAAGTGGTCAGGTGAGATACATGAGGTCTAAAACCACTTGTAGACCTTTCTCTACTTGTCATTGGATCACCAAAGAAGCTAGTTAATCTTGGATGTGAAGAAAAATATGAATAGGAAAAGAAGAAGAATGACTTCAAAGGCAAAAAAAGTGGAAACAGAGGATTTATTGATTTCCTGAATCTCTGTGTGACCCTCCTACATTATATCAATCTTCCTCTTTAGCTAATTTAACACCTCAGCGTCATCTGAGCATGTTTTTTGTGTATAAAGGGACATCTGCATGCAGTGTGCAGACCCCATCCTTGCACAGCCGCCCTATGAGAATCTTAAGAATAGAGTCAGACTTGTTTGGACAGGCTGCATGAATTATTACTGTCTTTGTAGCAGAGCTGTCACAACCCTTGCTGCGACAGCCCATGCTAGCTGCTACCGCTGCTGTTCGCAAACCGTGAGGTCACATCTCAAGGCCGTATGCATGAACAATATTTCCCGGCTGGGATTAATCCGTCATGTTACCGTTAAGCCCGCAGTGAAATCCTAATGTAACAGGTCGGTTTGCTGCTGCGCTGTTGTACCCACAATGCAACTGTTGTGCTCAGAAAATAGATGACCAAATTTACAGCGTGACACTAACAGTCATTTCTTTTCTGTGCGTCTGCAGTAATTTGTCTTTGTCAGCTTGTAGAGAGTTGCTCATGCTGCCCCACATGTCCTCTCATCTCAGCAGGTTGCATCTCACACTGCTAGAATAAAACATAACATGCTGCGGGCCCTGCCAGGGGCTGGAGGCAACAATGAGTCATCAGAATGGACATCATTTGGCCGAGTGTTTTTTGGTCAGGATGAGATCAAAAGAGAGACTTTGATGTTTATTTGGTTCCTGCTTGGTGAGGGGTGACGGCCTTGCCTGTGTTCTGCCTTAAATTTTGGGATTTTTATTGTTTGTTTACCTCTGAGGCCATAAAGTCAAAGTGCCAGATTACTAATGAAAGTGTTTTTTTTTCTTTTTTGTTTATATTCTCAGGTACACAGAGGAGGAGATTCGACAAAAAGTGAGCACTTTCAGACAAATGCTGATGGACAAAGAGGGCGTGATCACCAGAGAGGGCTCTCACACACAACCAGTGTAAGTTTCTTTTCATTTCAAGTTCATTTTGTAAACGTCACATCAATCTGCAGTTCCACTTATGCGTCATAAAAATAAATAAAAAATCTGTTTCCTACTTCCTAAAAAGTATTAAAAGTTGATCAATCAATCATGGAAAAATTAGGCTCTTTAAAGTCTTAATTGTGATTTTATGAGGTATTAAATCTTGAAATTCTGTCAAAATAGTTTTAATCTAGAAAGTGTCTGTGAATATATGCATTTCCTCCTCATGACAAATAAAACACAACGATGTACTGGCGTGCTCCGCCTGACAACGGTACTTCTAATTCCCAGCTACGAGCAACCAGCTTTGACGTGAGTGTAGCCCATAACACTGCCACCCTCTGGTACCAACACACACACTGTTTTTTTTAGCTTTAAATCAGTCGAAGGAAACACACGTAATTCAATTATCTTTTTTGTGGCTTCCTAAAAGATGACACTCGACTATAGCTTTTAATTACAGCAATGAATGGAAACTCAAAAGACGGCAATGAGCAGTAACCTGCTATTCATAAAATGTCCTCAAGCAATCAAAGAATGTGGAACATCATTTAAAAAGTTCAACATATTTAAATTCATATCCTTGACTTTTGACTGTCCTTGTTTTTGATCAATAGACAGAGGAGAGATAAAGCCTGCTGCTTTAGAAATAATTAGTGCCATTTTAAAAGTTGTTTCTGAACTCTTGCTAGAAGCCAGTGAGGAATAGATGGATGATTATTCTCAATTTGTTTAATGCTCAAGCTTTAGCAGGAGGTAGGAGGAAAATGAAAGTAAAGCAGAAAAAATCATCTCGCTCACAGGAACACATACAAACTCATTTGCACAGGTTTAAAAATAACATTAGAAATGACAGCAGCAGGCATGGTGGAGCTCCGGATAAGTCCATCATATTGAAGGTGTGGGTAATGGCGATGTGCTGACCTGATCTGTTGGGTGTGAACCTGTGGCTGGTAATGAGCACCTCATCTCCCGTCTCTCAGACATGGTTAATAACTCTGCCTCCTCTACCCCTCTTCCAGTGCCTGACATTTACCTTGAGCACAATAAAAAGAGGGAGATAACTTTCACATTGAACAGTTATGTACAGTGGGATGGATTTATTAACTTTCATGACCAAAACAAAACATGGGAATCAGTTTGGTTCAGACTGTCTCAGCTTTGAGTTGTAGAACATCTCCTCTACAGAAAGGCATTGTGAATGCTTGGAGGAACTTGTAATTAGAAAGGTTGTTATCCTCTCACTCTTCCTTATCTTTTTTCTACACTCACACAGGCCCCGAACACAGACACGATCAATCATCTGTCCCACATTCTTTAAGTAAAAAGTCCACAGCCAGTATGCCTCCATTAGTCTGCAGGTTCCTGCAGCATAAACCGCTCAGACGTCCCCTGTGTGAAAGAGGCATACGATACGGTGCGAGTCCGTGCTGTGTGTGGAAGTCTAGATATGAATGATGATATGAACAGTCTTTGTTTAACAAGGGCCCTGGTTTGTTTGTGGATATCAGAAACTGTTGCTTTACTGTTTCTTAAGGAATGGACATGTTGCCAGTTATTGGGGAATGATATCTTTTTTTCTAACATGCAGCCTTAACTCAGCTTGCTTTTATGCTTATTTGGTAACTTTTGCGTGCTAATATGCTTTACAAATGTGGTTGGTAAATTGTTTGTCAGGACACTACCCGTAATTCAAATGACCTTTTAGCTCAGTCTTAGCTCAGTGAGTTGGGAATTCCACAACCACAGGAGCCTGGATCTCTGAGACCACCAGGCTCAGCATTCAGATGAAATGCATGAGCTGGGACCATTCCCTTTAACCCCTCCACTCCTGCAAACCGGGGACAAACCACCTCTGGATTTGTCCATTTTTTATTCTATTAATATATTAAGCAAATGAAATTATTGTTTATTGATTTACTTTTATTCTCTCTAAATTATGTATTTTTTTATTAGTTGTCTTTACCATTATGCTGCTTTACTTATTTTACTCCTGTCTTTTTCTTTTTATTACTTTTATTTTCCCAGTCCACCTCCCATATTTATGTTGTATTTGTACTAAGGCTGTCAAGTTATGTGTTAATGATACACAAATTATTTTTAGTGGCTCCAATCTGTTTAACCCGTAGTTAATGCATGCACCCTGCACCACCACACATGCACCACCTACAACGTTTCAGGAAGTGTTGCAGGAATAAGGTTGTGGTTCTAAAGCAGAAATACACACAGAATGGATATTTTACATAGACAGTTAAGCTTTAAAGCTCTGCGAGATGGACTACAGTCATTTCTATCTACTGTCAGTGTGAAATCCTCCTCTACAGAGAGACCGTGATGGGTTTCCAGCAGTCCTGGTAATTCTACAAGCAGCAACCTTTCATCAGCTGATCTACATAAACCATACAAGTCTGAAACAATGCTTGGATTTCCAAACATTTCTGATTCAGCTGTTGTACCTCCTTGTTCCCTTTAGTTTCCTCCTATAGTTACTCTGTGATTCAAATATTTATGACTGATTAAATTGATATTAAAAGAGCTAAACAGAGAAAAGTGTAAACAGTGTAAACGGGGGATGCCAGCACCAGCCGCAGGTAGGTGGGTGGAGATGTGAGTGTGATTACTATACTCATAGATGCCCTTCGTTGAATGAGAAAAGAGTAAGCGGCAAGTCATTGTTAGACCACTGCAGGTAAAGCATAAAAATATGGAATTACTAGATTACTGTTTCCTTCATTTCACCTTCAAATATACTTAGTCTTTTTGAATACTTGTGATGCCACCTTTTTCTGAAATACCAGGTTGAATTACATATTGAGAACCTCTAACTGTAGCCTTACTCCTTCACACGCTGGCAATAGACTGCCAGCAGTAAGCATGTGCAAGTTCCTAACTCTATTTACTTGTGTCTGTATTGATTTCCTGCAGAGCAGAAGGGAAGCATGAGAGCAGGAATGCAGTGCATAAAGCAACACAGTGCCTTTCAAGCTTACACACAAATCTGTGCGATCCATACACGATCAATGAGGTAGCTGATCCCAGACTTCACATAGTGGGCAAATATCTGATGAAATACACGAGACGGATCTTTCATCATTTTGGAACAGAAATATTTCTCTATCAGAGCAGAGATTTAGATATCTGATCACTGTGTGCCCACATTATCAAGTTTTTGGAAACCCAACACAGTCTGCACCTAGTGCTAAGATATTTACTTTAAAGCAGTTGCACAGTTTACTACACCCCCTCACACAGCGGACAGGAAGTAATGAATTCAACCTCCACCTACTCCCCTCCCAAAAATAACACACTATAATTCTGTGCAGCAACAAGAATAAAACCAGGCCTTTGGCAGCAGAGTGAGGGTGTGAGAGAGGACACGAATGAGATGCACCAGTTTGTATTGCAGCCCTAAGGAGAGCCTTCATCCTAGTCCATCACTGCATGTTCCCAGGGACAGTGGCTGAATTAGAAAGCCTGTTGCCTCACCAGTGCAACATTAAACTCCAGGACACTCACTCATCTTCTTAACAGGGCCACTGTCTGGCCAGACAGATGTCTCTTACATATCGGAGCTTGGCATCAATTAAGAGATTAGAGACAGGGCGGGGAATCAGATGATGTATTACCAATGACTGAGCACAGGGACCACTAGAGAGTTGAAATTGTTGTTAATTGCTGTTTCCTAGAGGGACGGTAGCTTAAGGCAAATAAACATGATGAGTAACAGGTAAAATTACTATTTTTGTATGTAAAAGACCATATAAATAGCTATTCGATGTAAATCTGACATTCATTTTCCTTTGTATCATGAATTTAAATAGATGAAGTTTTAATTGTGCTGTGCAAGACGGACTTTCATTGTAAATTCTGTAAGGTATAGCATTATAAAACATTTGTGTGTGTGTGTGTGTGTGTCATTTTGACAGGTTTTTCTGCTGCTTTAAGGAATCCCTGCTGTGCTTATCACTGCTCAGCCAATTAAGGGCTCTGCTGCCTTGTTTCTTCCTAATGAACCACATGACCATTTTCTTTTTCTCTTTTTAAATTCAGATCCACTCTGCTTCCTGTCTCTGGATACTTGTTCTGTTTTATAACTCGTCCATGCTGCCCATTCTGCTCTAATGGAATATTTTCGTTCCCTGTGTGCTCATGTGTGTTTGATGTCCTGGCTGAAGTTACACCAACCTTTGCTTTATTAGATTGTTTCAGTGTGCTAGCTCAGCCTCCTTTTATTACTCCTTCCTGTTTTTTTCTCTGTCCCTCTAACTGCGGGATTTATTAATGAGGTGCACATCAATGTAATCCAGATAAGTCAGGAGTATGGCATGCTAAGTTGTAGCAACTGGATATTACAAGGTCAGGGTGCTGGGACAGCATGGGGGAAACAATCAGTGTTGTGTGTATATGTTTCTTAAGCCTGCAAGGAGATGGTATAGTTAAGTAGAATGGGAAGGATTAGCCATCTGTCAGCATGTAAAATCTAGTAAGTGGAAAAACAAGTTGGAAAATATGAATCCCTCAAGCTGAACCATGATTGTGAGAGCCGATAAGTTTTCTCTCCTTTGGACTGAGAGATTTATAAATGTCCTTGTTAAGCTCTCATTGTGTAACTTGCACTTAACTTTGCAACCTTGAAACTCCCCAATCCAGACTCATTTGATAGCATCTGTGTGTTTTTCTGGAGCATCCCATGTTTAACTGTGTGACAGTGCAGCTAAGTTTCGCTTTGATACACACCGTCACACTCTGGTAAGCAGATACAGACAAACAGGCACCGTGGAGATATAAGACAAGAGCAAGAAATAAGACCAAATATGACTGTCTTTTAATGGCTGGAAAGAGGACATAGTACAGGTAGGATGTAAGAGTTCTGCAAAAGTTCTGTAGTGAAATAGATTGAAGAGACCTGAAAGCAGGATCACTGGTGGGATGCAGGCAGAAACTTTTAAACTTTACACGAGGAGGTTGTAGCACAGACGCATACCTGAAACAAAACTTTGTGTGTAAATACTGAGGGAAGTCATGAGTAAAGCAGTGGAGCGGGGCTTATATAGGAAGGATAAAATTAACTAAACTTAAATACAACATTTTAAAAAACAAAAGCCAGAACCATTAATTCAAAGTGAACTAAATAGAACAGGAGAGCTGACATGACAGGAAGTGATGCAAAGTGAACTCCTCATTTTGTTTGTGTGACAACATTTTGATAAATCAGTTCATGACCAAATACATGGCACAAAGCTGGCTGACAAACAAGGTCAAATTCCATGGTCTCTGTGCCTTTTTGGAGATGAACTATAACTAATTGCCTGGAACTCATAGCTCTATACTGAGATGAAACCTGCAATTTTGACCTATTTTGTGAGCAATTGTGCTTCTTTTGCATAGATATTAATTATTGCTGCAGCTGAGACAGTCTTCTTGTACAAACTTAAATGAAAACCTTGAAGTAGCAGGTGGGGTTTATCCACCTTTTATATCTATCTTTTCCTGATATCTATCTTTTATCAGGGTTATATTTACCGTCTGTAAATGTTAACCATTGACTTCCTCAAAGCTGCAGATCTGAACTTTCCACATTTTCATGCCCCCCTAAAAAAGGTAATTTGGCATCCATCTTGCATCCTGTCTCTTTGCTGAGCTCTATCCAGCAAGTAAAAGTCAGATGTTGACTCTTTTCTTATCTCTTGTTCTGTCTTTTTTCCCCCCTGCTTACCTCAGTAACGTCTTCCTGCATTTCTTTGCCAAATAAGCAAACTGCGGCTGTCATATGATGCCTTACAGTACCCAGTACATTTTGTTCTGACTTATCAATACATAAAAAATCTATTTTTGATCCAGCTTTATAATTGGTATGGATTAGTCAGTTAGCATCTTAAGTTACCCCATATGGCTCTATGTAAAGAACTTTAGAGTACCTGTTGTAGTGATACAGCTTGTCCACTGGAACACTAACACAAGTTTTCAGCAACATGTCACGTATAGTTTTAGTGTGGTTAGAATAAATAAGTTTTGATGTTTTTTTAGGACATTGTATCGTTAACAGATTGCTGCTGTCCTGCAGTAAGCTGGGTTTATCATCAGCACACTCGGTATTCCTTCTTCCTAAGATGCTTTCAGACCATCAACAGTGACGTTCTCTGTTTTAAATCCGATTCATCCGGGTGCTGCAGCTCTTAGCTACCACAGATCCCAGAACTCTGATCATCACAGGCTCCAGGTTTTAAATGATCACACAGCTCATAACACTAAATTGAGTCTTAAAAGAAGATTAATTAGTAAGAGAAATTTTACATGATTACACTACTTAGCTAACTAGTATCATTTATAGTCCCGGGGAGGATAATCAGACTTTGCATCAATCTGTCTGCACTCTGGCAAAGGAGAGTCACTCAGTTTGCCTGTTAAATGATCTTATCTGTGGATTTCCTGTCAATCTTTCCTGAGGTTGCCATGGTCACGTCCTAACCTGCAACATGAAGTTAGAAGAGCTAAACCATGTGAAGCCCTGTGCAGACACGCTTTTGTCTATTAGCATGTTTTTTTTAATTGTAATTACCTTGTGATCTTGTAATTTCAGGGTGAACCATCTGCACTACCAACCTGATGAGTATGAAGAGGACCCAGAAGTAGTTGGCTATGAAGATGGAGACTATGGCCATGACTACCACAGTGACAACAGGTAGGTGGAAATGTGCTGAAATGATGCTAATATGTTCAGCAACTGTCACCAATTCCATGATGGTGCAATAATTTTGTCAAACATACTGATAAAGCTGTTCTCAAAACTACCAAAAGCTGAATCGCAGTGAACGTCAGCATGTAGAGGTCATTACATGACGGTGCAGATGCTCAGACTGGAATATCTGCATGCATGTCTTCGTACACAACAGCAAGCTTAATTTCACTGATGCAATTTCCCTTTTTGATGCTTTATTACAATTGCCGTGTTAAGACCAAACTTATTGAGGAAATGAGAACATGTACATCTGCACAGCTAAATAACTATAATCAGAAACTGAAAACTGAAAATGCTTATAATAACAACCACTTGAAAATTGTTCCTGCCTTTTTCATTGTTGATCTTCTCCTTCTCTTTTTCTGCAGCCAATTCAGAGCAAAAAGGAAATCAAGCAGCTCTCCATCCCCTCGTCCGAAGAAAAGGAAGAAGAAGAAATCCGGCCGGCGAAGGAGTCGGTGAGTGGAAACGGCTTCCTTTCCTTTTCCAGGCTCCCACTGATGAAAAAACTCATCCATGGTTTTGTGAAGAGAAATTGTAATTATTTTGGCCAGACTATTGGAAATGAGTCATCAGACTTTGTGGTAGATGGCGTAAGGAGCGATTAGAAAGGCGTAGTCCGATCTTCATTTTCTCTTGACAAGGTCAGCAGAAGTAAGAGAGTGGGACCCAGGGGACAAAGAGTTTAGTAGCAAAATGAATAAGAAATGAATAGCAGTAAGAGGTAAATTTAGAAATGAAACAATCATTTAAACTAAAATAAATAAAAATAATTCATATTATCCTCCTGACGAAGCCAAATTGCTCACCACAACACAGAAGCCAGCCCATCATTCTGCTTGCTACAATGCTGGACAAAGCAAAGTTGTTTTTTTTTAAGTAGCAAATGAAGCCCATTTTGCAGTCATGGCATGCGTGCCTCCGTCTTCTCTCCATCAACAGGTTTGGCAGCTCCTCACCCACTCGCAGAGAGAAGAAGAAAAAGAGTGGGAAGAAACACAAACGAGACAGGTGAGTGTGTAAGCTGCGAGTGTGTAAGCTGCTAGTGTGTCAGCGCTGACAAGGAAGACATTGAGTTTTCAAGAGTTTGTCTAGAGTCGCTCCACTGATGTGGAGTTCAGAGATTTAGCTTCACTTAGCAGAAACATAAATAAGGAGACGCGCCATGAGATGGATATGAGGGGATTCTGTTTTTTATTATCGGTCTTTATGTTTCCTCCGATCTGTTTGCCACAACAAGTTATTGGTTATTGTTGAGGAAGCCTGGAGGAAAATAAAGAGGAGACAGAAAAAACATGAAAAAGAAGGGAAGGAAGAAGCAGCAAGAAATGGAAGAATAAATGGGCAAAGGGAAAGAAAGAGCGGACAGGGGGGATGGAAGCATTTAAAGAATATAAGAAGCAAATAATTTATTTCAATAAAATAGTGAATGTGGAGGTAAACAACAATGGATTGGGAAAATGGAAACATTTGTTAAATGAAAGGGAAGGTGTGAGAAAGGAAAGACAGGGGGAGAAAATGAAAGAAGATATAAAAATAGGGTGAAAAGATAAAGATGTGGAAAAATAGTAAGGAGAAAATATAAAGACAGAAAATGGAGAAATAGACGACTAAAAGTAAGTATTTTTTAAAAGTAATAAATGATAAAGAGAAGGAGTTAAGGAAATGTGAGGCAAAACCTGAGGGTCAAAGTAAGAAAAGCGAGGAGAAGAAAATCAAGCACAGCAGGAAGAGAGGAAGGAGAAATTAGAGAAATACAGCAGTGTGTAGGAGGAAGAAGAGAACTGTGGCAATGAGAAGAAATGTGTGTGTTAAAAGAAAAAGGAAGACAAGGGAAGAAATAAAAAGAAAAGGAATTGAAAGAAGGAGATAGCAAGTGTGACAGAAACGTGTGAAATCCCAGGTGAAAAAAGTTAAAACAATGAGAAGAAACATCCTGAAATTTAAGAAGGTGAGAAAGGAAAAGGAAAGCAGCAGGTGAATGGACGGTTGGATAGAAGACTCGTAGCAGAAATCAATCAGAAAGAGGAAGAAAAAAGATGAGAATAAAATGTGGAGAAGAGGATGAAAGTGAAACAAAGGGGACTTTGTAAAGACATTAAGAAACAAATATGGAGCGAGCAGCAGAGAAAGAAAGGGAGCTCATCTACAAAAACGTGTGCAGCGCCTTGGGACATCATAACAGAAATATGCAATTGTAGAAGGGCTTCCTCCCCCTCTTCCTTCTCCTCCTCCACTTTCTTTGCCTTTGACTCAAGGAGGGGGGCAAAGGGGGCTAAATGTGCTGCTCTAATAACCCAGCCTGTGTGGAGAAGCACAACACAAGAAAAATGAGCCTCTCACTAAACTGCTGAGCTGCCCCACTCCAGTCTCCCTCCCCTCATCCATTCATGCACATCCCAGTCCCCCCTTCCCCTCTTTCCTCACCCAATCCTCCCCTCCCAGCCTCACACCGAAGACGCTCTGCATTGCAGGCACTGTTGATATATGAATAATGTATAGAAAAGCAGGGGTGGGGTTGCACTGAGGGTTCCGCCCTATAGATGTCCTTCTTTGAGGCTCTTTTTGTGCAAAAGGCATTTAAGTAAAGTGTTGCAGGGTCCTTTCCTGTTATACCTCTGTATGTTTGGGATTTCCAGCTTGCTTTAACATAATTCCTTCAATGCAACACTGTCCGGATAGTTCCAGCAGGAGGGGGGACAGGCTGAAGATGGATGCCCTCATCAGAAATAACTCCTCATCTGCAGCGGGCCGCGGCTGATTTCCTCCTGTGAGGAAACAGGCTGCAGCTCTGACTCTCATATCAGCCACATATGTTACCGTGACAACTTTATTACTCCACATCTCAGCAAATCAACACACTTTGTGGTGCTGCTCGCTACTTACTGTAGATGTGTAGTACAGCAGGGGAGATGTTCAGGAAAATGAGCTTTATAGACAAACCAGCCCCACTAATCGCCATAGTAACTGCAATGCAAGAATAACACGAAGGAGATGTTTCTATCTTAACGCGAGTAACCAGCCGCCTCATTATCATAGGAAGCTGCACCTGACTGTGATTGTACCTCTGCAGAAACCCGGTGTAGGAGCCTGCTGGGGCCATCTCTGCACATCTGGAAGCTTTTTTTTTGGACTGCCGAGCAAGGATGATGCTCATTCATTTAAAAAATACACAATCACATATATACTAGGAACTGGCTAGCAACTCTTAGCTGTAACTATTTGTGTAGACGAGTATTGCTGCTTGCATCTTTACTGACATTTGGAAGCTTAAAGGAATACTTCACCCTCAGAATGATGGGTCTTCATTTTCTACTCACCTTCATGCTGATGCTTCATGTTTTGATATTAATCATGCAGCTGGAGATTATGGACGCTATGCGAGTAGAAGCTGCTGATTAGACTTAAAAACTCAATTGCAATAAAAAAAAGGGACATATAGTTCAGTTTACTGATAATTAATAAGTAATGTTCTCATAATAGACAATTTGAAATTATATGAACTGGATCTCATAAGTCTAATCAAAATCTGGGTTTACAGTGCACAATACAGGTTAACCTATATCTCCTAAAGTAAATTTTACAGTATGTGTGGCAGAATGCTGCTAGACGAAACTCACCTGTATGAGAAACTACATATTTTTAGGAACTCTGCTGCATCTAGACCAAATAATCCCCCTTTATCCTCTAACATTAGTCTAAAATCCCACCATAAGCAGATTTAGCAGTTCTCAGAACCACCTGCAATCTGGGACATTACATGAATTTAAAAAGTTTCGAAGGTGCCTAAAAATCCTGATTACTCAGTAAAACTACTTCCTGAAACAACCGCTGTGTCATACAGTTGCAATGATTAAATTCTGTGTTTTTATTTTATTGTAAATAATTTAAATGATTTTGATTTTTCAGGTCTGCATCTGGCTCCAGGAAGAAGAGAAGATACAGGTGAGTTTAACAAAAAAACTATGTAGTATGAATACTTTTGGCATCAACAGCATCTTTCTCTGATGTCTTTTCTCTGATTCTTTTTATAACTTAATATTTCTACCATTCTCACTTCTTTCAGCTGACAAGTGATTATAACCTCAATTCTGAAAAAGCAGAGATGATGTGTAAATTATAAATAAAGCCAGAAAGCAAAGATTTGCAAATCTCACAGAGCCATGTTTTATTCTCTGTAGAGCATAAAAAACTAATGAGATGTTGAAACTGAGACATTTTACTTTTCATGGAAAATATTAGTTCATTTTAAGTTTGAGGACAGCAACACATCTCAGCAAAAAGTGGAACAGGGTGATATTTACCATTGTGTAGCATCCTCTCTTCTTTTAACAAGCAGCTGTTAACAATGTGGGAAGTGAGGAGACCAGTTACTGGAGGTTTAGAGCAGGAAACCGTCCCATTCTGGTCTGATGTAAGTCTTTATCAGTCCTGGGCCTTCATGTTTTCTTTTCATGGTGCATGTTTTTTATTGGTGAAAGCATTGCAGACCAGTCAGTTCAGCACCTGGACTCTTGTCTAATGAAGCCATGAGGTTGTGGTGGATGCAGGAAGGGGAAGTCTTTTTTGTTGTCTGAATGGGAGCTGATGTTGCCTGTATGTACTGTTCAGCATTGAAGGAGCCGTCACAGATGGGTAAACTGTTCACAAGGGGCTTCTTATTTGCGTGTTAAAGCTTAAACCTGCGTTTGAAGTGTGAACTGTGTTCACAGAGTGATTTCTGGAGGTGTTCCTGGGCCATGCAGGGATTTCCCGTAGAGAAATGTTTAATGCACTGTACCACTGACGGTCCAAATATCACAAGCATCCAGTTTTGACCCCCCTTCTAGTACCCTACATGCAGAGATTCCTGCTGATTCTGTGAATCTTTTGATGATGTAATGCACAGTAGATGACTGAATCTTCAAAGTCTTCAAAATTATTAATTGAGGAACGTTTTTCTGAAAACTTTGCACAACTTTTAGCTGCAGTTTGTTACAGACGGGTGTACCTTTCTCCCATTTTACACCTGGGAAGCTCTGCCTTTCTGAAATGCTCCCTTTTTACCCAGTTGTATTACTAACCTGTTTCCAGTAGCTAATTTTCAAATGTGAGTCTAGTTGTTCTTTATTTGTGCAAATTATTTTTCCAGCTTTTTGTTGCCCCTGTTCAAACCTTTTATTTACATGTTACAGTGTCCCAACCTTTCTGGAATTGGGGTTCTAAGTTTGTTTAAATAGCTTTATTTCCTCACATCTAACTTCTGTTTCAGATCGGGCAGCCCAAAGAACAAACACAAAGACAAGAACAAACAGAAAAAGAGGTGAGACACACATCCATATAATCACTTCTATGAAACTCTCTAAAATGTGTTGTAGGCAGAAAATCCTATTTGTGGCTTTTCATTACATTTTCTGTTCTACTTTTATTGTGTAACATTTGTTATGTAGCCCTTTGACATGTCTCTCTGCCTATTAAAACAAAAAGTTAAAAGTATTCTTCAGCACAGTATCCATGCCAGACACCGCAGCCTCTTAATTAGGACTGTTGAAAGTGTTTGGTCATGCATGGACGCTTTGCCTGTCCAAAGATTGACAACTGAGGTGGCTATGCTGTGTGTTCCCCTGTGTGTGTGCATGCCTGCATACACATGGCTTTGTGTGTGCGTGTATGCGTGGTGTGTTGGTGCATCTATGGTCATCTGTCAGCTCCCCCGGTGAGACCCCTGGCCGGAGCTCCCAGCGCCAAGGCAGCTGCTGCAGCTCCCGCAGCGCCTCCCTGTCCTCCACTCGGAGCGCCTCCAAATCCCCCACCAGGTATGCACATGTTCACACACACACACACACACACAACCACACAGTTGCGCCAGTGATGGCCTTTCTACCTCTCACACAGTCTTGGGGGATAGAGGTTCTGATATCTCTGCATTCAGATTCCATTTGATTTTTCTAACAACAATCTAATTCAAGCTTGAGTGATCAAACAAAGTCTCATCTTATCATAAACTCACCCGATGCTCTGTGTCGCTGTTCTCTTCCAGACTGAACTCCAAGCACAAGTCGGATGGACAGAAGGCTTCCAGCACCCCGCTGTCCCCAGGTCCCAACAATCCCACCGCATGGCACAACGGGGACCACACCCAGCGGAGCCGCAACGGCAAGGCGGGGAGACTCAACCACACCGAGGGCGAGAAAGGGAATGATGTATGTAGTCTCCTCTATTTTGCCCACCTTCCCCGCCACCCACACCAGCGGTATCTGCAACAGTTTTTTAACTTTTTCTCCTATGATGGTTTACATGATCTCCCATTGTCACGAAACTGAAAGATTTGGTCTCTTTTGTTTTTTTTGGGTTCTAATTATAAGAAGCATTATTTTTAAGATGCAGAAGACACTCCAGTTCTGTGTGAAACTTGCCGCTTTTGTTTCTGGCTCTCTTTGACTCCTCTGCCATCTTACTTTTTGTTTGTTTGTTTGTTTTTTAGTTTGTTTTTTTAGTTCGTTCGGTCCTGTTGTTTGACAGTAACAGAGGGAGGCGGCAAAGAGAAGCGAGATTCTTGCGATTCTCTTCAGCACACATCCTCTGAGTCATAGCACAGCAGTCGCATGCGATACCCTGACGGAGAATTTCTACTGACACACCCTTCTGGGTGAATTCAGAAATGAAATATGTGTTTGAAGCAGCTGCCTGCTATGCATAATATACATTTAGAACGATAAATAAGGAAAATTTAATCAAAGTTGTCAGATTTTTTCAAATATTTGCTGCGTCATAGTTTAATGGCGCAACATACTAGTTTGTTTCCCAAAAGGCTGAGTTCCTGTGACAAATTTTAATTTAATGTTTGTAATGTTAGTATTCATTATTCACAGCACCCCAGCTGTTTCACGAAATGTTTAATTAGTTTTCTCTATGAAACTTCTATGATATGATCCACATGCATCTGTATGACCCCCATTATGTGGCCAAGACTGAGCTTGAGAGGACAGCTGTCATCTGCAAATACCTGGATATCAGCAAAATAACTTGGATTTGGTACTAGATTTCGCTCCCAATTTAGTCATCCTAAATTTGACTGGATAATTTTTGCACTGATGTCACAGAAAACACTTCAGGTTTCACAGGAACAGAAATTAGGACTAAGGGTTGAACCACAGTTAGGATGAAACAAGACTTGAATTAATGATCTGCCAGAATAGTTTTAATAGGGGAAAATGAAATCTCTTTTGCATTTTCGCCTTAAATACAAAGCAGGCATTTCATATTCTCTCTAAAACAGAGAAGCACCATGAAGTCCAAAATACAAATCAGCCACAGTCTGATTACAGCCAATGAGATTTTCTAGTTTTACCGATAATTACATAAACTGATTGTTGCAGTAGTTAAACATGACACAGCAAATAAAACATAAAAAGAACTTCATAAATCTAAATGAATTGTTTTATGAGTTAAATAAAAATAACACCACATACTCAACTGAGAGATCCTGGAGCATAAAGTGCCGTAAAGCAACCTAAGGAGTGTACCACGAAGCAAGTTCAACACAGCCAGCCTTCCTTTGTGTTCAAATACTCAACAAAACCTGAATCTCCACTTTGAGAACAAAAAATATGATTGTCATAGTCCTGATTACAATCAGGACATAGTTGTGTGAAGTAGTGATTTATTATATCTATCTGCTATTTATGTCAAGCTGCAGAAAAGTTTGAAACTTTATCCCTCATACTGAAAAAGCTCATTGAGCTGCAACAAATCAATGTGAAGCAAACTTTGCTTGATTCTTGCAGTGTAATCTATGTTACAGCCGTATTGTCATTGTCATTTAATGATTGACAGCACAGTTGCCATTGTAACCTAGCCCGCAATTTTTTTTTAGGTTTTTCAGATACCATATTGTACAGCTCAGAAGTCTTGATTTCTAACGTGATAAAGATCATTATGTTTTTTAAATCTAACTTTGATTTCTACTCAAAAAAATTGAACTTTTATTTGAGGTTAACAAATATTTAATAGATAAGAACCTGAAAAGATGCTGCATCTCATCTTTTCCTCTTAATCTCCATTTTCTGTCTCTTATTTAACCGTTTACTGGGTTATACTGCATGACAACATTTAAGTGTTTCAGTCTGACTTCGCTCCTTGTGCAGTCCTACATGAACACAAAGACGTAAGAAGGTTAAGAAGACATAACTTTACTAAAGATGTTGATCTTGCTTTGTGGTGCACCCCTCTGCTCCGCCTGAAACTGCTCTTTATTTGTTGTGAACATTATTATTTCTGTTAGTTTGCTCTTAGTTACCTAAAAGACCATACCTGTAATGATCTCAGAGTATTTTTGTGCCTTCATGGAAACCATCCTCCCTACTGTAAAGGATCATTGCAGCTACGCTAGGCTAACAGATCATGTTGACATAGAATAAAAGACATCACATACAGGGGATATATCAGCTACTTATGTAATAAAGCTGATGGATAAACCTCCTCCAAACATTTCCTCCCGAGAACTGATCTCTCTTGTTTCTACTCCAGCTTGCATGTGTGTTTGAGGTCTCATCTGATCCCTATTTCTCTTTCTTTCTCTCTCTGCTTATTTCATTCATTACTGTTTTTTCCCTTATCAGTCTATGTGGTAAATGCCCGTGAATAAATGCCCAAATCTTTCTGTCTTGTTTATATAAAAAGCACTCAAATGCTTTGGAACTGGACCAAGTAGGTTAAATGGGTATGTGGAATAGTTTCTTCTTGTCAATACAGTTGTCTTTCTTCTCAAGCACATGCTCTGCTCAGCGATAGATCCTCTTCTCCTCCAGGCATCCAACAAACTCCCTGCCAAACCACCCGGGGTTAAAGGACATGCTCCTCTCTACTACTTTACTTTACGACATCAGTGTGTATATTCCCCCCTGGGTGGCGGTATCTACTCTGTCCCCGACTTTTACTCTGCGATCAGACCTTTCTGCTTGATCATATACATTTCAGCAAGTGAATCAAGAAAAGGAGCTTGTAATTGGTTAATATTGTTCACACTGCATCTTTATAGCGTCATGTGATGCTGCTAGTTTTGGGTATCGTCATTAAAAGCTTAAAGGTTTTTTAATTATCCATCTCAAAAGTACAGGAGGGTGGTCATGTGCGACAGATCCAGGATCTAACTGAGGTTTGACTTTCCTGCTGCAGATGTGTGATTGCAGCAAATGTTGGGTGTAGCAGCTCCCGTTCTCCATCTGCCATTGCAGTTTGTGGTCCTGTAGTCGTTGTCCGGCCCAGTTTGGAGCTGTGTCATCCACTGTGTGGGAGGCAGGGTCTCAGAAACTCACAGAAAAGCTGTTTGCTCATGAACAGGCATGTTTAAGTCAAGCCAACAAGTCAGCCCTCATAAAGAGCTCTTCCTCTTGGGAAAAAAAGCATTGTGCTAAAAAAATGATTGGTTCTTGCTGCTCCCTGCGGCTAAATGGAGGGAAAGCACCTGCTACATCTGGGCTTCAGTAGTAATTACTGGTTCCAAACCACTGTCTTTAACGTAAGTGTCACCTGAGTGGGGAATTAGCTGGAGGTAAAGAAGCAAACAAGCAAAGGATTGCAAATCACTAAGAATGAAAATCACATCACCTTGGCTTTCTATAAGAAACCTTTCTATCAGATTATGCAAAAAATAAATTAAAAAATGCCAAATTTACACTTAGAAAATCTACCAAAGTTTCTAGTGCTTCTTTAAAGGGGCAAAACAGTGAATCATTTCTATAAATGAAGTCTATAAAGTAATTTATCCGAACCATCTTATAATTGATTACACCTGTGATGCAATCCGTGGAGGCAAGCAGGGTAAAGCGTCTTGTCCGTGGACACAACAGTTTAACTTGGGCGGGTTACTGGACGACCTGCTCTACCACCTGAGCCACTGCGGGCCCATGAGCTTGTAGAACAAAACAAAGTGTTCATGAGCCATGCCTCCCTCTTCCTCTGTTCCCCACCTCTTCGGCAAAGTGCAAAGACACTGTGCAAAACAACCGTTTTATGGAACATGCCGAAGTAACTAATAAAATTGTTTCTTGCCAATCCAGAGGAAGAGCAGCTAACGTTCGCCCCTTCAGCTCTCACAGTGCTCTCCATGTTGGAAATACAAACTGATCCTTAATCTGAGTTATATCTTTTTTTTATCCGGCAACCTCTTTGACGATGACTGCTGTTTTTTTTAGAAGTGAATATTTCATTAAGCACCTCTATTTCTGTTCTCCACGTGCCCATTTATTAATTCATCAAGAAAGGACAAACTCCAGCTTGCCCCTTTAAGTAAAGTTAACACGACTACAGACATATAAACACCCGCCAAAGTGGCAAAAAATAAAGGTTTTACCACCATTACGCCATTTCCTGCTAGGAACACATTTGGCCATGAGCCTACTTGTGATCATTATAAGTATTTTTCATAAGTCTTTACTAGAATATTCCTTTAAAGATAAAAGCTACATAATCAGATTTCAGTGGAATTCGCCATTAATTTTTTTATTCCAGTAAAAGCCAGTGTAAGACCTGTAGATGTGTCTGCATGTGGCCTGCAGACATTAGGGTCACATGACTCCCATCATGCAGCTACAGAGATTAAACTGTTCAAGGGGGGGTTACTGCTTTCCAGCCACCGAGGGGCAGCAGTGAGTCCATTTTGGTTTACTACACCAGAAAGGCACCTAAACACTGAAAGATGCTCTGATGATTCAATCTGAGATTCGGTTGAGGGCTGGCTAAAACTGATGCAGCTTCTTGAAGCTTTTCTATGGGATGTATTCACCGTTGCCTCCTACACAGGGGAGGAAAGACTCCAGAAGAGGGCTGCTTGTCTCCTTGTTCATTATAAATGGATGCCTTCAAAGACGGGTACATGTATGAATAAAACTAACTAGGACATCTCACACATTTATTAACACAGTTATTATTTTTAAAAAGGGACCCAAGCCATTTTGAATGGGAAGCTCCCCCCTCTCAGATTGGAACCAGCATCCCTCACGCTGTAGCTGTTTTTATAGTGATAAAGATAGATGAATGAAAATAGAAAGTGAGAAAAAAAGCTTGTCTGGAAGAAAGTTGGACGACATCCCGAACGCACAGAGCGGAGAAATGTTGCTGCTGCTGGAGAAGACCCCGGCCTAAATGTGACTGGGGTCCCTTTAAAATGTGTTGACTCTTTAGTTTGTCCATCTTAGCGGTGACAGCCCCCACCCCCCACCCCCCACTCACTCTCTGCCACCCATCCCCACACTTCCTCCTCTGCTACCTGTTCATCTGTGTCCTGTGTGACTCATGTCTCACTTTCATTATCCTGGCATTTTACTTCCCACATATCTTCAACATCAGCCATCTCTGCATGCCCTCCTCCTCATCCTCCTCCTCCTCCTCCACTAATATAACAATTAACTCTGTCCGCTTCCCTCTATCTTCCCTCTCCTGTTTTGATACAAATATGGCTGCATTTGTACAAGTGAAAAAGACAAAGCAAGTCATGTAGTTTATAGACTCATCCTTTGTTTCTGATTTTAGTTTGGGTTTGAATTCCACCTGGATTTTCTTTATCCTTATTTTTTTCATTATTTAGATTTTTGTTGCTCCCCTCTCTTTTCTTTGGGTTTTGTTCATTCCTCTTCAGTCTCTGGACTAAATATGTAGCTTTGATACTAAAAGAGGTCATTGTCTTTTTCCCATTTCGCTGCGGAGAACATTCCTTTCTCCTTTTTTCCTTTTTTTCTTTCTTTCCTTTTTTGTTGATATTGCATACGTGTCACTGATTGAAATGGAAGGTAGGTAACGCTTTGCCTACGCACGTGATCTTTATGCAGATGAGAATGTGACAAGCACCCTAGCCTGAGTGACGTCAATGTTTCTCTCTCTTTCTCTCTTTCTCTTTCTCTCTGTTGTTTACCAATGGTCAAATTAATTTGACTCCATCAGTTATGATTTGACTCTTAAAAATTGGATTACATAGAGCTCTGGTTTTTCTCTTTCCTCCTTAACTTCTGAAGTCCAGTATGCCGCTTTATCTTCCAGGTCCATTTCTTTCCATTCTTCTTTTCTTTCTGTTCAGGTAGAATGCATTCCTGTTTGTCCAGCATCTCTCTGTTTGTTGGTGATTTAGTACATCCGTCTTCTTTCTTTTTTTTTCACCATGTTGATCTCCTCGACTGTTTCTAACAACTGTCATAAACACCAGTGGTTGTGTTTTCTTATTATAAAGCTGAGTTGTCCTCAGAGAACGGCTCCTCTTTCTGCAAGAACCAGTTGATGCTTTTGTTGCATCTGCAGATTACAGAGCAGCTCACACAGCACTTTGATAATGCATGCGGAAGAGCCAGCTATATTTGCTTTCAAACAAAGCGCCTTCTGGAGATTTGTCCTCTTTTATTATAGCCTGCTTAGGCGTTACTGTGCATCACAACTTTACTCCTACTAAATCACTGATCTCGGTCCTGTGTCTGTTGAATGCTAGAGATTTTAAAGGATAATGCCAGCATCACTAGGTTTAGTTGATTTTTTTTCTTGCTCTTACTGTCAAAAAATCCCTGTAAAGATAAACCAAAACTTGCAATGCAAAGTCATTATTTTACACATCCCCATTGTCCTAGTTAGCCTGCTGACATTTGCTAATGATGATCAAGTACAAATAAGACTGAGGTTTATTTGTGAAATACCAGTCTTGAAAGACCAAAAACGCTGAAATTTCAACGTGAAATGAAACTATTTCATACCCAGTGAGCTTTTCTTTTTGTTTTAGTCAATAAGCTGTTTAATTAGCGGCTGATCAGAGTATTTTAGGATGTTCAGCTCAAATTTTAGTTATATACAGAAAAAGCTGTACTGAAATCCAGTATATTTTTATATTCATTTTCTTCAACTTAAAGAAACTGCTTCAGGTAAAAATGAGCAAATGATTTAATAAATTCATCAGTCCCTTGAGGATTTGGTTGTTTTTTTTTTGTTTTTGTTGTGATCTAAAATGTCAGATTCCGCAGCAGCCTTTATGAAAAATTGCTGTAGATTTTAGAGGTCTATTTTACTTTCTTTTTCATGCAAAAGTACTTTGAATGTGTTTCACATATTATTTATAATTTTTATTATAATAGTAGGAATTTTTTCTAATCTGATAATCAGACATTATTTATTGAAATGAGATCACTAGTAGAGTATTTCAGCATTCAGCGGAGTGCTCTTGAAGCTATTATTAAAATAATATGAATAAATAGTTAAAAGTCAAATTCTTTCAGTCTTACAGCACATTAAAAGTCAATTTTAGTTTTAGTATTGCAGCACATATTGATGTTATAGACTCCTTCATAGTGAGAAATGTTTGCCAAATGATAACTTTTGTTTGTCTTCCACCACAACGTTCCACACAGTCTAAGGAAGTTTACCTTTACTTTCTGTATTGAACAGGGTAGACGTGTCCATAAAGTATCAATGCCTTCTACCAGGTCACTTTTCTTTAACACAAGTCAGCTTGTTCAATAAAGTAAGTTAGAAACAATAAAGTAAAGTTAATGACATTCCTATATCTGAGGTATCATTTGACAAAGTGCAATTTTCAAAATTGCAGCAATTGGACAAAAATACCAAGCAATGCAAAAGTCATGAGTCTTGGCTTGCAAAATCCCAAATTCCTGAAGGGGCTGGTTTATTCTTAAAAAAAAACAATTAGAATTTATCATTTAATTAAATTCACAAACATATGCTGCCATCAGCAGTTTTTTGTAATAATATTCACATTTCATATGAAATCTTAAATGTGTAGTGGGATTCGCTTTCATTTAAAAAGGAGAATTGAGGGAGGAATTTAAACTCACTGTACTTGTTAGTGTTGTAGAACTGTGACAGAACTACAATTATTATTACAAAATCTAATTCTGTCAAACAGTGCTGATCACGGATGTGTCTGTCATGGTATGACTTCATTAATTGCTGCTTTTGGTTCTATTTTTTGGGATGTGTTTACATTTATACAAGCATATAACAATGCCAGCCTTATCCTTTAAACTGCGGTTATTTAAAAACTGCTTCATAATGATGATTCATGACCCTAAAAGCAGCTTTTTACCTTAAAAATCTTGTCATCTTCTCTTGGTTTACTGTTTGACTCTTAAGAAATGTGGTTCAAATCTGGACAGTCTCTGTTATGATTTTATGCTCAATGATGGTACATAGCAACAGCCTCCTGGAACTAAAGGTAAATGCCGCTATTGTAAGAACAATAAATGTGTTATATGAAGGAGCTCATAACTGAGAGGTAGCTCGGCACGTCCGACAGTTAAACACCTGGTCTGCAGTAGATCCGACGTGGACAAAAAAAGGTAACGAAAATGGCTTGAATCCCACCAGCCAGTTGCTCTGTGATGTTCAGGAATGTGACAGGGTCCGGAGGATTTACTCTCTGTGTGAGGGACTCCCTGCACATTGTGGTTTTCCTCTTTGCTTTTGAGTTCTTTTCTCCTGATTTCCATGCATTGTCTCATGAGTCACTGGCAGGGAAGGGTTTTGTGTCTTTTTCTCTTGCATTTTGTGAATCTAATGATGCACTTATGTTGCCCCACTTTTCCCTTTTCTTCATACCTTACCTACTAAAGGAGGGAATACCACTTTATTGGTAAGTGGATGTTAACCAGAAGGGAGTTAAACAAGAGTAACCATTAAAAAAAAAATCAAAGAAAATGGGTCGCTTTTCACATCTCAGCAAATGTCTTCAGGAAAAAAAAAATCCACAAAGAGACAAATTGAGTAGCAGACTATTTCTTTTCTGATTCGATTGATTCAATAATTGTGATCTTTATTTTGTTCCTTCCATTTCTGTGATGTTTCGTCAAGTTGTCTTCTTTTTCCGTTTCGTTTCATTTTTTTTTTAGCCATTACTAAAAAAAAACAGAAGAAGTCCTCTTTTTCTACTCTACGAAATCTGTAGCTCTGTACTTTCTGCCTCTGCTCTAAAACCTTTTTGGTTCACAGTTTTGTTTCCTTTTTTCCCTCTCTTCCTCCTCTTCCAAGTTCTTTTGTTTGTTTTTGCGACTTTGATTTCTTCAACTCATTATGGTTTTGCATGCCAAGTATTGCATGCACTGCACCATAGAGGACTATCTATAAGCCATATGGAGAAAACCTAGATCTTTTTCTTTTAGATGTTTACCTTCTTTTGGCAAGTACACCGTAGCTCTCACTCGCCGGCTGGAAAACACTCTGACTGTATGTTTTGTTCTTTTTTTCTTTTCTTTTCTTTTTTTTTTTCCTTTGTTGGTCATGATTTCTCTGCAGAAGCTCCGTCTGCTGACTGCTAGCTCTGCAGGTATCCAGTCCACTCTGTTGAGAGAGCACAAGCTCCACAGTGCCCCCAGCAGGAACCAAGCGGGACACATCTGTGCTGCGGTCGAGGATGGGACCGTGGATGGCAGGATCCCGGCTGTCGGGAGCTTCCCAACTCAGACGTCAGGGAAGAGAGGGGGCCAGAGAGGCCAGAGGAAGAGCTCCCACTCCCCCGCTCACAGCAGTGACTCGGTCCACTCACAACACAACCACAGTCACAGAGGGAGGAACTCGCGTCACCAGAAAAAGTAAGCCTGGCTTTTGCCTCACCTTTCCAAGCAGTGACAGGATTTCTGGGTTGGGAAAAGTAAAACCAAACTATAAACTATTTATGTTTCTCCAAAATGATCAAATCCATTGAGGTGGTTAAAAAATGTAACAGAGTTACATAATTTTAAGAGTAACTAATTACTGGGAAGAAATCTTTCTAAAATACATCTGCGTGTTCATTTATTCATGATGAAACTAAATATTAGATTTGATGGAAGAAATGGAAACTTACTAGAATAAAATCACCTACAGAAAAATCAACAACACTAATCTCAGGGTGCTGGATGTCGTGGCTCCGTCTCCTCCTCAGGATGTGCTCAGTCTTTCAAAGACCACGTTTAAATGATTTAAAAAAGTGTTTTACTTCTTGTTGCAACATTTCACCAAAGAAAAGAGAGAAAATTAAATTTCATCATGTAGTCTAGAGTATTATGGAGTCTATAACAACAAACTTTCCAGGGCATTCTTTATTTTTTGAAAGTCTGAATAGTCACTAAATCAGCTTTGCTGTTTGTTTACTTAGAGAGTATTTACGTACATAAAGCTTACCATACTGCTACAGTTGTGTGACATTTTGTTAAATACTCACAGTTCCTTACAGAATTCAACACATCAACTCTGGATATGTGATAACTGCATCAATAGTCAGGATAGACAAACATAACATGATTTCTGGTCTAATAATCAATAAAACGTCCTGAAACAAGTCTGTGAGTTTTAAAATGGAAACTGAAACGGAAACATTCATTTATAGGAATAAATGATACTTAAGTGTGTCTCATGATGTCACCCATCCTCTCAGAACAAAAGGTGGACACTCCTCCAAGCGTCACCACCGCTCTAGTCGGGGTCAGGTGCATCACAGGAGCCAGTCTGCATCTCCGGGGCGGCAGTCGGCCAGGAAGAACGAGGAGTCCAGGAGCAAAGCAAACATCCGGCAGCGCAGCAGCTCCTGGAGCAGCGGCCGCTCATCCTCGCGATCCGCCTCCAGAGATCTCGGCCCCAGCAAGGCCAAGTCCCCTCACAGCAGACAGAACAACTCCAGGTGAGACAGCCCACATTTACTCTGCTCTCATGCGTGTCGCCAGCATCTTGACGGGACTCTGTTTGTCCCGCAGAGAAAAGGACAGCGCTAACCGCTCCGACACCGACAGCCGGGCTCGCCGCCGCTCACGCAGCTACTCCCCCATCCGAAAGAGAAGAAGAGATTCCCCCAGCTTCATGGAGGCTCGCCGGATCACCAGGTAACACCGCTAACTCAGAACAATGCAGAATGAACATCAGATCAGCGCAGCTTTTCCAGGAGAGTTGTGTTGTACTTCCAGCTTTTACATGTTGCGTAGTTTCAGTATGAGACGCTTTACGCAGCACAGCTGGTGTGCAGCTAGTTTCAGATTGTTGTTTTTGATTATGATGCAGTTCCACAGTTTTCTGTAATTACTTTTCATTTATGGCTTTGGAGGATATTCATATGTCTGGTGCTCAGTATGCTAAGCACAATCGGTTAGGAATCGTCCAGGCAGTCAACCATCTCTAGACCAGACAGCCTCTGTGATTACAAGCAGATTGATGCTTCGAGTGGGGAAGCTGCACAGTCTGGGACGCTTTCATGGTCGGTTTAATGTTTTTAGGGAGTAATGTTGAAACTGTTAACACTGTAGCTTTTTCGTTATGATATAATATATCCATGAAAAATGCTGAATTCCCAGTCAGATAGCCTGATCAACCTCTTTTCTCAGCTAAAAAACATGTAAGGGATCCTTGACTGCAGCTATCAGGATGTCACTATACAGTACTTTGCTATAGTCATTAAGTTTAGTAAAACTAACAGTTTTATGGCTCTTACATCAAATTGAACTGATAGATATGTGGGTGTTGTCAAATATATTTTTTTTTGCAAACTGGTGATTGAATTTCCCCTATTTCAGAAGTTTTCCTTAAAACAGCACAACATGAAACTCTGTGCTTGTGGAGCATCATTATAGCTGCCTTTTGCTTTATGGCACATCACACACTAGCAACAGGATATCAACACACAGCAAGAAACGAGACAAGACTGACTTTAACTGGATGGAGAGAGTTGAGAAATGCACGACGGGTGGAGAAATAGCTTCTGTTAGGAAACGCCTCAGTGCAAAGTCTGCTTAAGATCCGTGCTGTTGCTTCTAGTTCTGCATGTGCACTTTTATTATCAGGTTAATGTGCTTTATTTTAAATTCAACTTACTGAATCCTAAAGTGCTTCTGTACAGATGAGGGGGGAAAAGCTACAACGGTTCATTCAGACACTAAGTACCGTTCAAACAAGTGAGGATGTTATTAATTTATCAGTTCTGTTTTAAGTCTGCGAGTTGATTCGCTGTTCTTCTGTGATGTATTATTCATTATTTCATTAAACTTGAATCAAGGGATTGCTTTAAATATATTATGTAATTTCTTATTTCCTCTTTTTTTTAACTTCTTATGTTTTAATTTGTCTGATCATTTCATCTTCTCCCAGAGAAACATTTTTTTAGCCTCGTATTGAAGGGCATCAGCTTTTCAAACAGAGAGAAGAAGAAGAGTCCCACGTCCTGTAAGAAGTGTCTCTGTGTCACCTCTGTGAGTGAATTGTGTGCACTTTGTCGTCTTTTACTCCAGTCCTAAAGGTCCCCAAGACAAAGGGATGCTGCTAAACTCCACTGCTGCAGGCTAGTTACCCTGGTAACAGTTGCCGTGCAGCAGGACTCTGCTAGTCTGACTCCCGAAGCAGAGCTGAACAGGAAACCATCCGAGCTGCTCTGAGTAAACTTGGCCTCGTATTGTTACGTTTCTCTCTCTCCATCCTTTCCCTGCAACATAATCTCGCCTCTGAAACTCACACCGACTCTAAATCTCCTCCTTCCTGCAGTTTGGACTAATATCACACTGGGATGCAGAGATTAAAACGCTATCAAGGCTCGCTTTTATAAATAACACATTTTTAACATAAGCTGTGGATTTCCGCAGCAGATATAGAAGACGGAGGCTAATGTTTATGCAGATGCAACAGCAGAGATGCCTTGATAGTGTTTATCTGTCCTGCACTGATGAGTGTTGGTTTTCTGGGTGCTGGCCTCCACTGGGAAGAAGTGGTTGTTTTGGGAGCTAACAACTAATTACGTTACAGGGAGCACATCCACACCGGCTATTAACAAGGCAATCTAAGCTTAAGCTTCTACTAACAGGAGTGGTTGAACGGCTTTTTATAACCCATGTAGCTACTTCTCTTCCAGATTCTTTATAGATTTGATGGCATCATATTAAAGCTGTGTTTATACGTTTCTCCTCTCCCCAGCGCTCGGAAGCGGCCGATCCCGTATTACCGGCCCAGCCCGTCCTCGTCCAGCTACGACAGCAGTCCGTCGCACTCCAGCCGCAGCCGCAGTCGCAGCTACAGCAGCCGCAGCAGCCGCAGCCGCAGCCGGAGCCCGAGCCCGAGCCACAGCCGCAGCCGGAGCCGGAGCCGGAGCTGGAGCCGCAGTCAGAGCCGGAGCTGGAGCCGCAACAGGAGCCGGTCCCGGAGCCAGCACACTTACTACAGCCGCAGCAGCTACGACAGCCCGGGCTTCTGAGCCGCCGGACAGCAGAGGAGGAAGGAAAAGGAAAACTGAACAGATGGGAGGCGCTGGAAAAGCTCCCGGGCTGCAGCTCGGGCTCTGCGTCTCCAGCACAGAGCCCGGAACAAAGAGAAATGTATTTTGAAATAGCACATCACTTTGAAATTGGTTGTCAGCGATCATGTCTTCACATAGACACGGTATTCCAGGAAATGGGTTTCCACGCGTCAGAAATTCAATTGGCTGAACCCAAAGAACAAATCCCGCTCTATGTTGGCACTTTTCCTCATCTTCCACACGGCAACCAAAAATGAATTTGTTAGCAACTATATACTATATAAATACATATAAATTTATATATCTTAGAAGAGGAGACACATCAAAGGAAAACAGCTTAATGTACATTTCAGAGAATCAGACTGTTTTTTTTTTGTTTGTTTGTTTTTGGGTTTTATATCCCGACATCACGTGCTCGTAGTCCCGGACTTCCATTTCACCGAAGCACAGAGATCAAGAAAAGTGAGAACAAAGGAGGAATGAACGAACAAAAAGGAACTTTTTTTATGGTTCTACTTTACTGTATAGATTTGTCTGTATAGACGCAAACTCACTTCAGTTCTGGCTTTGTAAACTATGCACTGTATATTTCATTTAGCCTGAAGAGGTTTGTTAAGCATGATGCATCGAGGGCAGACTGGAATGAAGAGAAACGAGGCGTCTGTGCCCCTGTCTTTCCTTTATGGTGCACAGAGGGGTGAATGGGGCGGGGTGAGGGTTGGGTATTGATTGGGGGGGGGGTGTATCTGTATGCATTATGTACTTCTACCCTCTTCCATCACTCTGAGTAATCATGTTCATTCTGTTCACCCTGTGTAAGTGTGCGCACACCTCTGCAGAGATCAGCGAGTGCTCGGTTGTTCTTTGGTACTCTACAGGAAAACTCTGCAAACACGCACACGTCGACCTCAGCTATTTATGAAATGACTGTATTTATTTATTTATTTATTGGGTTATTTATTGTTTAATTTATTTATGATTTCCATTGTTTGAAAGATGGGATTACTGCAGATGCATTTCCAGTGAAATAACTGTATTTTACATTCATGTTGGAAACTCCTGAGGAGGGCTGGCCTCCGATGATGGATTAGCTCTTTTGTGGTTGAGTATCTCTGGTTGTAGCTTGTGGAAATTAGTCCTCATCCACGGCTTTTATGAAATACCTGATTCTTTCTAGTGGTGCGTGTTTGGTGGTCACCTGCGTCCTGGGTTATCGATGCCATGTCGGTGTGCTGGCTGACATCTAGTGTTATGGTGAATCCCACATGCATCCTGGCTGGGGTCACTTCCTGTCGCTTGTTAATAGACACAATATGAAAGAAGTAAAGGAGTCTAAAATGAAATATTTGTAAGAGTGCACAAGTTGCATACTGATGGCAAATTAGATTTTTGGGATTTAATCAGTGCAAAGCATCCTACAACATGGTGAGCCAGAAACAATCTAAACAAAACGACTGGTATTTCAGCTTAAATTCTGATGATCAATTAGTTGAAATTTTCCAGAAAAACTGGTCTTTTTATATTAATATATATATAATATAATATTGTATAATTGTTGTATAATACTTTATATGGGTCCTGATCCAGTTCTGTATCATTTATAGCCCTGTAAACAATCACTTCTTTAACATTTTGAATGAAATTACCCCAGAAATTATTGCCAGGACAGATTTTGTTTAAATTCTCATAAATATGGACTAAAATGCCCTAAATCTCTGAATTCAGCCCGAGTACTTGAATCTGAGAGCATGATCAGTCGCTGATTGTGTTCACACCTGTTTAAATCAGATGACCTAGGACGCACCATGAACATGCGTCACAGAGCTCTGCGGCTCTGCCTCTGACGGAGAACACAGACTCTTCGTAGAGCAGAAACACACACAAGAGTTCAATATTCTGCTCTGCGGTACATTTCCATCCACTGCAAACTTTTATCCCTTGTATTACGGTCTGCACCGTAGAGGTCCCCTGGTTACCAGCTTCAGGAGAACATGCGTGATAGCTCGGCAAAGACAGCAGCAGGTTTGGTCTGCAGCTTCCGTAGGACAGCAAACAGACTGGCGATGCAATCAGGGATCACCCAAAGTCTTCCTCTCCATTTGTCCCGTCTCTCTCCACGCGGTGTTGCATTCCTAGTGTAACCAGACTTAACCCGATTATGATACGCTGTAATCTTGTTTATTTAATCCAAGTATAACATTGTCCCTTTTGTTCAAAGGATTCTTTGTATTATACAAGTTATTATACCTGACAATAAACAAACAAATGGGGAAAATAATTTGGCTGTTGTGTTGATCTTTATCTATAATCTAAACTGTCTCTGCCATGACGCTCGCAGATAAGCTCTGGTGCTACCGGTTACCTACAGAGGTAATTAGTTAGTTAAATTAGATCCACCTGTGTGCAATCTAAATATCTGAAAGGCTCCAGAGTCTGCAGACACAACTAAAGAGTTCACAAAAATACAGATGGGGGACTCCCCAGATGTCTAGAGGATAAAACCATTTTGCCAGTTAGAAAGAAAACGTTGGGAGAAAAATAATAATTGTAGCACATCTACCATTTACTAGCATGATCATAATGATACTGTAGTTTTAGGCTTCCTAGTGTCCATCAGTGGGCTGAAGACATGTGTCTTGCAGGGTTTTGAGCAAAGTTTTTACCTTAAAGTGATGCAAAATGTATCAATCTGTATGTTTTAAGTATGCATGTGCATGTTTAAGTACGTTTATAGGGTTAAAGAAAATGATTTGTCTGGCCACAGAGAAGCTTGGTGGGGACAGCATCCAGCAGCAGCAGCAGCAGCAGGGAGCGGGAAACCAATCAGACTTCAGACAATGATGCTAAATAAAGGGAAATGTAGGATGGAGATTGACTTCCCGGGAGGACATGCAAGTGTAAAATATGTTGAGGCAACTGGGTGAAACACTAAACCTTGATCCATCTCAGAATAAATGCAGCGCACCAGCATGAGGGGGGAGGGGTCCTGTCAGCTGGTGTTGGTGAGAACCTTCCAGAACGTTATCCAGCAAGAGCAGAAATGAGGTAAGCTTTTTTTTTTTTACGGTTTTATCATTTTTGCTTTTTGATCTAAAGATTTATCGGTCTCCTTCCTTCCTTCAGTCCTTTCCTTTGCAACAGAGTATCTGTCAGAGAACATCAAAGTAGGAAATAAATGTGGCAGGACATAGGAGGGTCCGATAGGGACTGAACCCACCAGGTGGGAGTCATGTGAACTGAACTTCTAGCCAAAGGGGATTGCATGAAAACTTCCAGGAGAAAAAGAGACAAATGCCCTGTTTTTCAATTTGTTTTTCAATTTTTATTAGAAAGAAAACAAATGCACACAAGAAAAAACAAATTCATTTCAACTTTAAATAAAATTCTCACTAATTTAGCAATCTTTACTTACATGGCCAAGCAGCCCGGACACATGCTCAGTCGAAGGCATAGTTACAGGAACTCACTTTCACATGTGCATGAGCCATGAAAATCCTCCCTGCACTAAAAAGGACCTAAAATCACAAATTTTGTGTGTTGTTGGAGATCAGGGGGACCTTTCCACACATTTTCTGTATTATTGAGGTTAGTTGCTGGTTGGGTTGAATCCTCTGGAGACCTCCAGAAGATGACTTCAACTGAAAACTTTACCCTTCATTGCAGAGAGAAGTGATGGAAAATTCTAGATGTGGTAAGGGGAAGCCCCCCTCCACACTCACACAGACACATACAACATGGGGGAAGGGCCCTTGGAGGTAAACAAAGGACAAAGGAGGAAGCCCATGGATGGCCATGTGGAGATGATTTCCTTGCTTGTATATATTTTTGCTCTTTATAAAGCTAGATCCATTGCATTAGCAGGACTCAGGGTAACTAAAGGGTCTAACAAATAAATATCAGATTAGATTTAAATAATGCAGAATCATCTTAGAGCAACTTAAAAAGACGGCGGGCATTTTGCATAGATAGAAATAAGTTTTTCTTTTTTTTAAAAAAAGGCATTGCTTGAATTAGAAAAAAAAAAACAAAAAAGCCTTGATCAATTGTTAACCTTCATATCACAGTCTAATAAAACAGAACAATGACTTAAAATGAAGTAGATCCAGGAGCAGAGAATGGAGAAAACCAGCCCATAATTTAACGAGATAAAATATGAAAGGATGAATTGGGAGGAGATTGGAGCCATCCTTCATTATCTGCTTTTAATTTTCACTTCTCCCTCACCAGATCCTCCTCATGCCTCACAACCGAACTCCCATTCTTAGGGAGTTTCTCCCCAAGATTTATGGACATTATTAACATAAATCCTGGTGCAACGTTTAATTACGCTGCTAACACGCTGCTGCCCTGCTGTGTAACAAACAAGCATCTTTTGTCGCTTGAAATTCAGAAACTTCACAGTCATGCTTGCTGACCGCGACCCTGATCAACGGGCAGCAGCACACCACACATCTCTTTATGATTTCTGCTCAAATTATGAGATGTGGGTAGTGCATGTATCTGTCTGCGGACTACACACACACCTGAAAAGTGAAACTAAAGGCTGCGTTTGATGGCTCAAGGACAAAAATTAGTCCTCAACTTCAAACTGGGTGTGCAGTGAAACTTATATTATGCAAAACCGTTTTGTTGAGCACATTTAAACGATGAAGTGTGTGGATGAAAAGTCGCTATATGAACGTCAGCCTAAAGGAAAAAAGGGAATATATTGTCTTTATTAAGGGTGTGTGAGGTGACGTTTAGCACACGGAGGTGCAGCTTCACACAGAGGATACATATTTGGAGTATTTTAACTTTTCACTTTTTCTTTTCAATGTGAAATCTGAGGAAGAAAACTCTAACTGTTGGGATGTTGAAAAGAAAGTTGGCCTGCTTTATGGATGCTAAGCAGGACAAAAGCCTTGCAGATCTTTGTGGCACTCAGAGGGGGCAGGGAGGTTTACTCAGGCTGGGGGAGGTGGGCTTGGCCTTTCCTGGGGACGGCCTTCTGGTCAGATTCCACTTGAGCCTTACGTCTGCCGCAAATAGATATTCTAGTACTTTCCAAAACATGTTGGGGGTGTGATCTGGAGGGGCTTGACTCAAAGGGGTGGGGTGTGTTGCTGGGGGTGGTGTCAGTGTGTATAAACGGTCTCTGCTGGGACCCAGGCAGCACATTAGGAGAAGAGTGTGAAGAGAGGGCGGAAGGCTCTTCATCTGCTGAAAGCTGCACTCCACTTCCATTATGGCTGAGAGACATATTCCCTTCTCCCTGATCCGGAGCCCGAGCTGGGACCCATTCCGCGAGTGGCACCAGGCCAGCCGCGTCTTTGACCAGGCCTTCGGCATGCCGCCTCTGCCTGAAGACTTTGCCACATTCCCCAGCACCCACTGGCCGGGTTATCAAAGGCCGTCCATCATGGGCCCGGACATGGGGCTCATGGTCCCCCACAGCCACATGGCCATGTACCCCGGACACGTTGCCCCCAGCCACCACATGGCCCCCAGCCACCGCCTCCTGTCCCGCCAGCTGAGCAGCGGTATGTCAGAGATCAAGCAGACGCAGGACAACTGGAAGGTCTCCCTGGATGTCAATCATTTCTCACCCGAGGAGCTGGTGGTCAAGACCAAGGATGGAGTTTTGGAAATCTCTGGTAGGCCCTCAATCCTGCATCTATTATAAAATATTTTTGTTAATCTTACAAGCAGAAAACACGAGTTTAATAGATGAGCTGTTAGGTTGGACGTATCTTGAATAGGTGAGCTCTCAGGAGGCCATGTGCTGTTCTAAGGCTTCTCTGTGGAGTAAAAACTACAACAGGGCTGAAATGAAATAACACAACTTGCAGCTTAAAGGGAGAAACGTTTTCAGCAGGAGGAGGAGGATTCATGCTCGCAGAGTTACATCACATTTTGAGACAATATCCTGAGTTCCAGGACGTGGGAGGGGTTTTTTGGCCGAAAGCCGACCAGAAGCAAAACAAAACACAGTTCAGCCAGAGGAGAGAAGTTCAGCTAACTGGGACGGAGCAAAAGTTGCTCTTCTGCGCATGAGATGGTTTCATGAGACATGCTTAGGATTAGAAATCAATACAAAAATTGGTAACTTTAAAAAAAAAAAAGCTCAATGAAAAAATAATTGGTAAATGTTACTTAAACAAACTACAAAAGAATTTATTACTTATCTGTCATTGACTAAATTTGTTTTGAAATCACTCATTCATTGCCTTTGGTCTTTGTCTTTTCAAATGAGTCATTACCCTCTTCCTCCCCTCCCCCCTAACTGGGGCAGAATTGAGAGGGAACAATGAAGAACTAGGTATACCTCTCAAAAGGGGAGTTACTTAAAAATATCATAAAATCAAAGTAGAAGTTTTTTAGGTATACAAAAAGATGGGAAATTATAAGAATAATGATTGAGAAAAAGAAGTACAGAGAGGAAAATAAATTTAAAAAAATTAAAAACTGCTTGAAAACATATTAAGTTGGAAATTTAAGTAAAAAGATGAATAATGGGATTAACAAAGTCAGATTAGCAGAGGTGGAAAGTAGAATTACAAATGTATTCAACAGTGTAAACATTGATTATTATCACATTTATTGGCATGCAGATTCATAACTGAAGGTGCATTTTTACATATATTTTTTCTTCATGGCAGTTTCAGTCCTCAGGGAAAGACAAAAGGAAATTTAAAGTAAATGGTGTCACCTTTAATATCTGAAACGTAATGTCCCCTTTCTCAAAGTCTCTGCTGTGCATGTGGGATTTCTTTTGGATAGCAGACTGAGAGGCAGAGGAGCTGGCTGTAACTCAGCCTGTGAGTGTGCAACTTTAAAAGGACTTCTGGATCTTATCCAGTCCCACAATCCTGACTGCAGCCAACAGAAACTGGACCTGGTCTGGGGCTCAGCGACAAACAAAGCGTGTGATGCAGCCCAGAGGGAATTTGCCACTTCATGTTTAAAGATGACATCACCGGCTTAATAAGGAATTTTGTACACACACCAAAGTCCAGTCCCTCCGGTCGCTTATGAGCTTGCTCAGAACTAATGACCCTCCATGTAGAAGCTGGAAGAAAACCCTGGCACAGCCACACACACTTGTCCCAGTTTGGTCTTGTTGAAAAGAGGACACCTCGCTGAAGATGGCAACCTTTTATCAGCCAGTTGTCACAGCAAACAGTGTATTTAAAGTTAGGATGGAAGGCAGCCATTCAAATCACAGCCGGGGTTTCTGGGAGATCAGATGCTGACTGATAAACCCAGTGAGTTGATCCAGTGGCCACATGGGTTGGAGCTGGGCGGGATGAAAGTGCCACTATAAAAAGCCTCCAACGTCCCCAGTGTTGAAGATTCATGGCAAAAGTTAAGTTGAAAAGGCTGGCATTGCTTTGATGTCTGCACGGTGACGCAACCCTCTGCAGAATGTCAGTCTGAATTAACATGAAGAGTTCAAAAAAAGGGAGAGAAGAATTAAATCCATCCATCAACTCTGGCAATCATCAATTATTCGCCGAAACATAAAAGCGTTACATTCGCCAGTTAACATAGGCTTAATGTTCAGCCTTTAATAATCTTATCATTGTAAAACAATGTTGTGAACCAGATTGCTCGCTTAGCATAGCATAAATACAGGAACAGCTGAACTCATAGAGCTCACTGGTTGCAAAAACACTGATAAAATGCTGTTTGTTTCCACAGCTAAACATGAGGAGAGGAAGGATGAGCATGGCTTTGTGTCCAGGAGCTTCACCAGGAAATACACGTACGTACTCTTATCATTAGAGAATTAGACCAATTAGCCTCTTCTATTACTATTGTGTGGTTAGTTAATAAAAGAAACAATACTTTCCATACAACAGATGTACAACTCACTTCAATACTCTCCTGATCTGTGACTAAAAATGCATTTCTATTATGGAAATGGTGCTGTTGTAATGTTCTTATGAAGGCTCTGCTGCTGTGAGTCTGCTTGGGTTTGGGGCTGATCCAGCATATAAAGCACTGCTGCTCAGGGTTGAAAGGCTTGTTTTGTTATGCAGCAGCAGAGAGAACAGAGGCCTCCTAGTGGTCAACCCTTTTTCATCTGGATGGCAGTTTGATAGCACTCTGCTGCCATCCAGGGGCCACACACAACACACACAGAACATGAGCTGCTGCAGGATCTGAGTTTGTTCCATCAGTCTTTGCTTACACTTTTTTTATGAAGGCAGGGAGTTTTACTGATGCTTTAACCCTGGCTGTATGTTATTTCTCTCTCGCAGGCTCCCCGCCACCGTTAGTATCGATAAGGTGAGCTCCTCCCTGTCTCCTGAAGGGGTCCTGACTGTGGAGGCTCCTTTGGTTAAGCCGGCCATCGAGTCGTCAGAGACCACAATTCCTGTCAACGTGGAGACCAAAGGTGCTGTGGCCAAGAAGTGATTTTGTAATCAAACAGTCTAGCTGCTAAAACTGGAAATAAAACAATAAAGAGCCGACTGAGTCACCTCTGTTCTTTTACAATTAACATAGGTTTTTATCGGAGTGATGCTGTTTTGTCAGGCCTCTCCCTCATGGAGGCGGCTGCTGATGCAACAATTCTAAGCCATTTCTCATTTGTGTAGAAAGAGGAAGATGATAACACAAAACTACCTCTTCTTGTAGTTTCACATGCTTAATCATTCATTTGATGGTCACTCATGGAAGAGAGAGAAAGTGAAATATGTCAGCTTACATGAGTGATGCACCAAGCTTCATAATAGCTGTCTTAAACATTTACCAGGAGTGATCCCATCAAGCTGTCTCATCCCTGCATGGATGGTAAACGGTGTTGTGCTTTCAGAAATAAATCCTCCAATTCAATTCTACTTTATTTGTGTAGTGCCAACTCATAACAACATCATCTGAGGGCGCTTCACAGACACCAGTGTAAGCCAACCTGATGCCATATAATTATTTATACAATCATAACAAACAGAATACGTAAGGCTGAAGAAAAACAGGAAATGCATTTTGATATTTAAGATGGCTGACATTTCTACAGCCACGTTGTCTTTCAGGCGTCTGCACTGAAATGTTTCGTAACTCCCAAATTACATAATTCCATCGTACAGAATGTCTCAGACTAATTCATAACCAGATATATATATAATTGATGGAGTTTTGCTTTCTACTCTTGACTGAACAAGGTCATTTTAAACAAAAACACCAGCCATGGAGGCAACCCTGGGGGATGAAATGTAGGGTCTGAGCACCTACCGGACATATTTACCTCTAAATAAATACACCTTTGTAATTCTGCATGGATGTGGTGATTCATTTCCTCTTAATTTTGGTGATAACTCTCATAACAACCTCACAAGGTCACCATATTTTAGTTTTGAGTGATGGCAGAAGCTCCTCCCCCAGCCAGCAGACTTTAACACACCACTGACCTTTCATCTGTTACCACTAATGGGTCAATGTTATCATGATTCCTGTAAAAAGAATTGCTTTCTTTTAGGTGGGTTCACAAAAAAATATTAATGTATCAATATTACAGATCCCTGACTTGAGGTAGATTTGTGGTTTTGGTATCTTCACATTAAAAAGATATTGGCTATCTGATGGATATTTTATGATAGCCTACATAAAATTTTGAATTTTTAAAAACATCTAATTAAAACAAAAACTAACCTCTCAGTCATATTTTCTGGCCAACTAAATGAGTTCAGTGGTTTATTTCTTTGTATCATTGTCAAAAAAAGTCCTTCAAATATTCATAGTTTTGAAGGTTTAATGGTTCCCTTGTGCTTAAATTCCAAGGATATTCTTAAAATTGGCAGTGTAGTTGCAAAATCTTTGTGTATTTTATTAACAGACAGGACTGAAAAAACACCATCCAATCATTTTAATCAGCCCGTTTTACAGGATTGGATGGCGATGTGTCTGTCAAATTCAACTACTATTTGATCCACCCCTCTAGGAGGTGTGGAGCATTTGTAAACAAGGACAATTTAGAGAGACATTATGGTAGAAAATATGCCTATATGGAGTCAGAAAAGAAACTGTTTTGAATAAGTTAATACCAGGGAAAAAAGCAGATTGGAAGGTAAGAAAACATGATATCTTTATGTTTTTTGGAGAACAATCTATGCTACTCGATGCACGTGAACCCATGGGAACATTGGGCCATTGCATGGCTCTGTGCTCTGGGGGCGCTGCCTTTGCATTGTGTTTTCAAAATGTAGCTAGCTTGAACATTTTTTCCCAGCGTGTCCTGCCCTACCTTAACATATCATCCAGTGCTCCTGTGGCCAAACATACTGAGAAACATTTTTCCACCAGTATTAAAGACATGTCAATCCCAACAGAACTCTTGTAAATGCTAATTAGCATGTAGCATCAGATAGATGTGGTAGAAACAAGAGTTAGCATCTTAATTTTGATGCATAACAGCATAAAGTGGTGTTAAAAATGTCCCTTTTCTAGGTGTGATTTCCTCCCAGGCTCCAGCCTATGCATGCTTTGGAGTTTTATCCAGCAGCTCTTGGTCTTTACTGTACTTTGTGGGCTATAAAGGTCCCCTTGCTGCTATATCTTGCTGATGTATGAGATAATGAATGGAAAGAAAAAGCACCAACATCAGGATACAGTCACAGAAAAATGTATAGGACCGCTTTATTATCTTGAATTTCTTGTTTATTTGATCAAGTAGCCTAATAACTCCTTTGTGGGTCCAAAACAGTAAAAAAATTCTTCTTTTGTAAAAGCGGAGTTTTTGGACTAAAAACTACGGTCATTTAGGAAATCATCAATAAAACCATTGAAAATAACTAAATATCAGCTCTTAAATTAAACTTTGATGAGCTACTTTTGTACATTTAGTTTCACCATACAATGCAAGAAAATGAGAAAACAAGTGTGGTGTGATCATTTTTTCTGTGACAGTAAGTAGATTTTACCAAACCGTACAGAGCTGTTACAACCCATACAGCTGCTCCATTAAGGCAGCTTTACATAATGTTTTAAAAGCGTTATCTCCTTCCAGTCAGTAGTAGTCGGTGTGGATGAAATGAGAGCTGCAGCAGCACTGATGACGTACTGAGTAGTTGGTAGTTTCCATCACTTCTTTTTCATCCTCCCTGTCAACTTCCAGTCATTCTCGTTGCGTGCCAGCCCACTAATGCACATACTAACTCTACTCCTGACTCCAAAGCTGCAGGGGATATCTATTTATAGATTGCTTTGCTATGTACTGAGCCTCCTGCATGTATGGTTACACGGGGTAGAGAGCAGGTTTTTTCTTTTTCGTGTCTTGACCTGTAGTGACTAATAGGTTGCTTTTCAGCTATCATTAGGTTGATGTCAACTCTTTCTTCAACATGTGATGGTATAAGCTAGAACAGATATCCATTAGCAAAGCATCAGATTATGTAACGTAAATATATACACAAAGAGTTCATAAATGCCAGCCAGACACTGACTTAAGACAAGGCAGCCGTCTCTAAACCACTTAGCATTTCAACTTTTCCTCTTCCATGAGTCACCGTTCCCTTCCACTTTAATGCAGGCCTAAATAATTCATGCCAGTCCCCATCAATCCAGGAGCTATTCTGTCCTTAAACCAGGAGAGAGTTCAGTGTAAAGAGCATGGCTTCAAGGCTGCTTGTTGGACTTGTCTCTGACCTCAACTTCCTGCACTCAGGGCAATACAAAGGAGATGTTCTTATATAATCCTGAAAACATGCTTAAAATAATTAGATTCACACAAAAAGAAGAAATCAAAGACATTAATCAATTTGCTTTTTTTTCTTGGACAATTAACATGTTGAATTCAATGTAAAAATACATTTGTGGTAAACTGAAAATGGGGCAAAGATGTGAGAAATTATTTTTTGAAACCTCAGCTTTAAAACTGCTAGACCTGTTTTGTTTGATAGGTGCTAAAACATTGATTGGGATAAGGAATGGCTTAAAAAGCACTAAAATAAAAATATTAAATCTCTATGATAGTGGAGTTTGCTTTTGTTTAGACAGCTTAAAAGAAAACACATCCATTAATCACTGAAAAAGTAGTCGCCTGAAGTGTAAACTGATCTACTCGGAAGAATTCATAGCCATGTTTTGCATTTTTTCATTTTACACATCTAACCAAATGAAACCCATATAGGCTATAATGTTTTTCATCATATGATTAGGAAAATGTAAAAAAATAAGTCTTGCTCTGTTGGAATTAAAGATGTTTATTGGACCAAAACAGCAAAGAAAAAATTGTCGAAACCCTCTTTCTCATCATAAAAGATAAGCTGAAATTACCAAAGGAGTATTGTCATGGCTGGGCGGGAGCTCATGTGCAGGCGTCTGATTAAAACCAGGAGGCATGATTTCGTTGGGGTTTTTTTTCTCCTTAGCAACAGCTCAGGATTGCACCATTGTTGATTTCCCTGTGACCAATTAGCACACACCAGCTGTTTCCAATAATTAACTCCCCCTCTGTGGCTGCAAATGTTAATCTGTCAAATTACTGTTCTTGACTAACATCAGCTATTAGTGCTTTCTCTCTCGGTTTAATCAGCTCTGTGGATCGTACCTGGCTCTCCTGCTCCAACGTTGAAGCAGCAGCTGGGAAAATCCATTTTACTGCAGCTGGCGACATGTCGTTTCTCCACATAGATTCCCGAGTCTGGTGGTTGTCAGTCATAATGCAAACATGTTCTTAACTGAATCATAGTTATTATGGAAACATCACTGTACCTGTGATAACAAGTATTATAAGGGACTAGATAACAAGGGGTTAATTTAGAAAATTGTATAGGAGACACCGAACCTCCTGATGTATGAATTAATAAAAAACCTGCCACATTTTTTTTCAAATACAGTATTGATTAATATATATAGATTAATACAAAGATGCGTCAGATTTTGCAGGATCCTGATTTCCATCCACAGATTTGACTTGTATGTGCACACCTTTAATGCTCAACATTAAAATAACTTTTAATGCTATTTGCCTTTTTTACTTTTGTTTTCATCTATTCTATAAAATGACATTCATAAAATAAACAATTTCTAAGAAATTTTACCTGTATCATTATTTTTGCCCTGCTTATCACTGAGAAAAACGTAATCATTACAATGAATGTATAAATAAGTTTAATATCCAGTGCATTGGATGACTCACTAATGTCCAACGGAGTGGCTGATTTGCAAACACACCATCATCATCATCCTTGCATGTACTACACAACAGGCTTTAAAAGGTCTCCATTGTAGCAGATGCATCAAGGGGGTTCAAATAAAGTTGCCTTTTAATTCGTTTTCACTTGAAAGAATGGCTGCATCGGTTTGGCAGCGTTCACTCATCTTCTGTTGACTAATCACTAAAAGGATCCACCTTTAGGTTTGATCCAGACCAGACTAAACTAAAATTGATTTTTTACATTTTTCAACCTGAACACAGTAACTCAAGATCCTGTGGATGTAAAACCTTTTTCCCACATGCACCTCTTTCCAGGTTGGATCTCTTTACTGCTGATGGACCTAGTACCGTTTGATTTTAAACGTCTTTAAACTGCATAATTCTGCTAAAACGAACACAGACATGCCAGCCATACACTGACGCAGCTACATTGTTGGTGTGATGCTAGCTCACCGTGTTACTTCCCTTTACCTTCCCGCTTTGCAGTCTTATGGTGACGTCCAGCGAGGTGAAGAGCCAAAGGAAAGAATTTCATTCCCTCTGGGATCCAGTAGCCTGCGTATCTGCCTGATAGAAATTCTCCTTGGCCTCCAGCTCATGCTGCTGATCAAAAGAGGGATAAGACAGATCAAGTGCAGATGGGATGTTAACTCATCCACATCCTCCTTTCACAGCCTGAGCAAACAACTGCTAACTGAGTTTCCACTCCTTCAGTAAATCCAAATAAAGCACATGGAGTCAATCCTCACAGCGGTGGACGGATCATGTTTTCGGTCTCAAAACCGATGCTCTGTACAGTAAATTGGGATTATTTTCTCATTGGTCAAATCAGTGCTTGGATGTGCCACAGCTTTCTTCAGCTCAGTAAAGATAAAACTGAAAGTCACTGTGTCTGGAAACAAACACAATCATGCAGAGATTATTCTCAAGCTTCAGTCAGAAATGTTGAAAACAACAGATCAAGCCAGAAATTTCAGTGTTTTTTTATTTTTATTTTAACAGTCATATTAAAAGTGGAAGCCACATTGTCTCTTCACCACCTGAACATTTTGTCTGGACAAAAGCTTGTTTGTACTTTTGTTTTCAAGCTTGGCTACTGTAACAAGATTTTATATTTTTTTAAATATCACGAACTGCAACTTATCCAGAAAGCTGCCCCTTCTGTCCTCACAAAGACAAAACATGGGACGATTATCATTTCTTTTCTATACTGGTCCATCGTATAAATCTGAGCCACCAAGACTTTTAGGACCGTTTGGGTCAAGCTTGCTTTCTGGCCCGAGTTAAAATTGAAGAGAGAGGATCAGCGTTTAGTTTTTACGTTTTTGTTATCTGGAACAAACTAACAGTAAACCTGAAGTTTGCTGCGTACATGATGATGACGAGGATGATGATGCATTTCCCATTAATGGCTGTTGTATCATATGCAACCCACTGTCTTCTGTCTTTCTATTTTAGCTTTTAGTTCTTTTTCTATTTAATTTCTTATATTCTATTTAGCTTGATTTAATTCTTCTATTATAATAAAGTTTTGAATATTTCACTCAAAGCACTTTGAGTTGTACATGAAATGTTCTCAACAGATAAACCTGCGAATCAAGGCTAACTTCAGGTTAAATTCTGACCGTCACCATCATAAACCTTCTACAGGTGTATTGCTATTGTATCTGTTTCTAGCATGAGCTGATTGCAGCTTAACTTCTCTACTCTTAACTTTTTTAATTGTTAGGAGTAAACTTATTTTAACTAAAAAATAGAATCATCCAACTCTGAAAGATTGAATGTGCAGCACATCAAACAAAATCAAAACAGTCTCAATATTTTGTAATGGATATGAAACGAGGCTAATTAAAATCTCTGGACAATAAAACCTTTTTTTTATTTGAGCACTTCAAAGCCCGGATAACAAAACAATAAATTTGACATTGTACAGTGATGAGCCCAATGTTTTTATTAGCTCTTCTGTCTGTCCTTTATTTTTTCAGAGAAATTTGAGCATCCAACGTTGAATCCTACAAACTTCTCACATGCTCTGATCACACACTGGCTCCTGAATACATAAGCGTAGATCTGACCATATACTGCTGTCTCTCATCACTTTAATGACGTGTTAATATCCATCAGCTTACACACTCACATAGTCTGAATTTTTTATTTATTTACTTTTTTTACATATACTTGTTCCCTCCAGCTTAGGTACGGTAGCTTTTTTTCATGCATATGTGTCACATGAACACACATAACCAGAGTCCACTGCGTCATGAGCCCTCTATTGTTAGGGTTAGTTAAACCTAAAGACGATGCAGCACAGACCTCAGGGCTTCTTCGCAGTTACTGAATCAGCTATAAACCATAGGATGCTTTAGAGAAATGTGAGGCCATCTATCAGAGAGCTGGAGCTAAAGGCCAAACAGCAGGATGGTGGCAGACACCTGCAAATGTGCAGCAGAGTAATTTAAACAGATTTCTTAATAAACTGAAGTAGTAATGTAAAGAGCGGGACATAACGACTCCATGACGAGACTGTTAATATCATGCAGAAAATTATGACTTCATATCATAAAACTGAAATGTGAAATGTACCTACAACCCATATCCCAAAAAGTTGGGATGCTGTGTAAAATGTTAATAAAACACAATGCAATGACTAGTTAAACTCATCAACTTCTGTTTTATGCCCAGATACACAAACAGCACATTATATGTTACAAATGGGACGTTTCACCATTTCATGGATATATTAGTTCTTTAACTTGATGGCAGTAACAAATAAGGAAAAAGTTGGAATAAGGTGTGTCATTCCCTCTTCTAGCAGCCTGTAAACTCCTGGGAAGGAGAGGAGACCAGTTGCTGCACCTATTACAGGATTGTCGGCCAATGGGCTTTATGCACAACTCACCTACTTCCTGAACTTAAGCCAGCTGCTTTGTGTCCTGTCTTTCATTACTGGACAAACTGATTAATC
>JAVQJG010104077.1:0-26341 GCA_036024015.1 Craterocephalus amniculus | reverse complement strand
GCGACCTGTCCAGGGTGTACCCCGCCTCTCGCCCCTTGACAGCTGGGATAGGCTCCAGCACACCCGCGACCCACTTGGATTAAGCGGTTCAGAAAATGGATGGATGGATGGATGGTTTTCAAGGTTTGTTAGACTGTTGTGTTTACTTTTCTTATTGCTCAGGCTTTCTTTGTTGATGTGCCCTGCAGTGGCCTGGTATTACATGGTGGCTGTCTGAGAAGAACGGTAACTGGCGACCATGCCAGGAGGCCGCAGGGGTCCCAGCAGACAGCAGATAAGTCGCTCCGCTCTCCCGTCCCTGCAGACCCTAGTTGGAGGCAGTGTCGGCAATGGCACAGGTGTCAGGAGCAGGTATATACACACACACATTCATACATATTTGGTTATGAATTTTAATAGGACAATGCCTTAGAAAAGAAGTGGTGTGAGGAAAAGCGAAAGAATTAACAACATATCAGAGTAAAAATGGGTCAGTGTTTTCAATGAAGGCATCAAACAGTTTGTGTTACTGTCGCTGTGCAACTTCTGCATTTCAAGCCTGAACTATGACCTAAGGGGTGTACTTGTACTACAGAACAAGTTCATCGATTCTGCTGACTTGACGAAAACTCAACATCCTCTTATGGGTACAATGAAAGTGGTTCTGATTTATTCATTTTTTTCTTAATCCTGACTTTTTCTTACTTTTAACACACAGGCTAACCCAGAAACAAGAAAGGCACTAAAAAGGCTCACCATTGTGTTCATAAAAGATTTTAGCTATCAGAAATTTGTACTTACTCTAAACCAGATTCTCAGAATGTTATGTTTCTCATAATTCATTCAGAAGTTACACAGATGTAGACCTGTAAGCCCAGACTATCATTCATGATTTTTTGTCTTCAGTGGCTTAAATGACCGATATTCCTGATGTATGGAAACCTAAAATGCTTATTGTCTATTTTACTTAATTCCCTCAATCAGTGTTTGAGAAGTACGGTGCTTTCCTAGTTCTGTATTTTTAGTCCATAGAACTTTTAGGTGTGATGAGACACAAGTGTATAATATATCTATTTATGAGTTTGCATGTCTGTATTCTACCAGGACTAATAACTTGGTGGGCCTGTCTGCCCCGCCTCTCTCTGCCCTCATCACTCCGGAGCCGGTCCGCCACTCGAGGATTCCTGAGCTGCCTTTGGATAGCAGCCTGCTGTTCGAATTCCTGCTCTTTCTTTATTTGCTGGTTGCCTTGTTTGTCCAGTACATCAACATCTACAGGACAGTGTGGTGGTACCCGTACAGCCACCCTGCTGCCTCTACCTCGCTTGTAAGAAATAGTCTTAATTTTACCACAACTTTAAAACTTGGGAACATTTTGACTCATTTTATTGTGATGCTCTGGTCTAAATTAGGAAATATGCTTAGAAAATCTGAAAATGTAATATTTATTTAATCATTTTTGCTTAATCTTTGTAGAACTTTCATCTAATGGACTACCACCTGGCTATCTTTATCACCGTCATGCTGGCCAGGAGGCTTGTTTGGACAATTGCTTCAGAGGTGAACACACTGATCTGCGTACCGTCGGCTAACCATCCATATCCCTCAAATTTAAAGTTGAAACTGAAGCCTTATGTTATTTTTTGGTGCCACAGTTCCTCTGATATTTATCTCATGCAGGTGTCTCAAAGCAGCGGAGGATCACTGCTTCGCTATGTGGTACTAATAGCAGCTCGGCTCAGCTTGCTGACGTTATGTGGCTGGGTGCTGTGCTGGACACTGGTCAACCTGTGCAAGAACCACTCTGTGCTTAACCTCCTCTTCCTCGGATACCCGTGAGTCTTTGATGCACTTCGTCTGCTTAAGCACAGGCTGAGTTTTTACACATCAGTGGTGGTGCTTGGAAACTGGAGAAGCAATCTGCCAGCAGAGCAAATTTGTTCCAAAGACATTCCTATTGATACATTCTGTCAAAATGATGCTCATGAAAAAGCTGATTATGGTCAAGAACCTAGAAATAATAAAGTTTTTTCTGTGTGCGGGATGTCTGCACTTTAATGTGACAGTTTGTGTAATAGTTGCAGAATCAGCATTTGGTTCCAATGAAGTAAAAATGTGGGGTCTGAATTGTACCTTCCCACAGGTGAAACCATGATGGTTTCAGTTTCGAATCTTAAATTTTTCTAGTCAATGGATTTGGTACAATGTAGGATCCACAACAGTTTTCACCACAGCTGTAATATTGACACCTAACTGACAACTTTATTTAGTTTTCCTACCTCCTTACTGCTATAAACTTTGAGAGAAACTACAAAAAATTATTCATTCTGATTTTATTTATGCATAGATTATACAAAAAGATCATTAATGTTGATTAAAAACACTGCTATGATGCATTTATGTCAGATTATATTGACACTGCAACATGAAAAAAATAAACATATCCACCTAAAAGTCTCTAATCAAATCAAGTTTTATTTATGTTGCACTTTTCATGCCACAAAGCAACACAAAGTGCTTTACGTCATAAAAACAACTAATTATTCATGACTTAATGTTGCAATATGCCCTGCTTTAATGAGCCTCAGTGTTTGGAATATGTATGACGTTTTCATCGTTCAATCATCCAAAACTAAAACACACAGCTTTATTTTTTCGTCATCTTTCACTGCAGATTTGGCGTGTATGTCCCGCTCTGCTGTTTCCATCAGGAGGGAGGGAAAAGCCAAACGACAGCATCTGACTGCGATTACCCAGCCGACCACCAGCAAGCCGACCTGTCCGAGTCACCCTTCTTTCGGCCACGCGACTTCCTCCTCTTGTTGCGAGAGAACCTCAAAGAGCAGTTTTCCAGCCCCCCACACATGCCCACTCACACCTGCCCACCACACACACACTCAGACACGCCAGAGCTGATAAGAGCAGAAGTGGAGGAGCTGAAGAGCGACTTCAACCGAAGAATCAAGGAAGTGCTGTTCAACTCTCTGTTCAGTGCTTACTATGTAGCCTTCCTGCCGCTCTGCTTTGTTAAGGTTAGAACAGTTCGATGCAGACATTTCATTTAATCTGCTGCAGTTGTTCCTGGTTTCCTGCTTGCTTTAAGGTCATTTTCTTCACTTTACTCCAACAGAGTACGCAGTACTATGACATGCGCTGGTCATGTGAGCATCTGATTATGGTGTGGATCAATGCGTTTGTAATGTTAATGAGCCAACTGCTGCCTCCCAGCTACTGTGACTTGCTTCACCGCTCGGCGGCACACCTGGGCCGTTGGCAGAAACTGGAGCATGGATCATACAGTAACACACCTCAGCATGTGTGAGTGGTTTTTACGAAAGCACATCCATACAGGAACAAAAATGCTTTTCTTTTACAGTTTGTGTGTACTGAAATGTTGGTGTTAATCATTTTCAGGTGGTCAGACAGCACCATTTGGCCTCAGGGGGTGTTGGTACGACACAGCCGGTCTCTGTATAAAGCAGTTGGACCCTATAACGTTGCTCTGCCCTCTGACGTTTCTCATGCAAGGTTCTATGTGAGTATTTTACTCTTCATAACTCATATAAAACAAAATAAGACCATGCACTCTTACAAATATCAGTAGAAATGCTTTTTTTTATCACAACCATATATTTAAGTTAAGATGGATTTATTCTTTTTAGGTTTTAAGTCTACCAGTTAGAAATTTAGCATTTTGCCCTCTTAAAACTGTGTCTAGAGTTAGTTAATGTCTTAATCCCAAGGACAAGGACGATTACATCTTTTTATCGATTTTTCTAAAAAGAATATCAATGCAAGTAATATTTATCCGGGAGAACAAGTACACTCTTGGCTTCACAATTTCATACCGCAAAATTGTTCACTAACCTCCACTTCCTGCAAAATCCCGTTAGTTGCCACTGCTGCCTAATTCACACTCTTCTACATTTCGGTTGTCCATTTCATTGCCCCTATTTCTTCTTTTGACCCACTTCTGTTAACTGAAGATCAATATCCTGTTGAAAAGTCCTCTTCCAGATTCCACTTTGATCTGCTGTCAGATGGCCTGACATGATACAGAATTCATAGTTGAAGCAGTGAGAGGAAGCTCCCCACTCCCCGAGGCACAAAAATAACCCAAACATAAAACATATTCTCCAGAAATATGGCTACTGTGACCAAACAACTCTGGTCCTTCTAGAGCATAGTAACCAAAAGGACGGGTCTTTGGTATTATGATAGGTAGATTGAGCGATACCTCTTCTTTTTGAAGACACGTGCATTTGACGGTTGCCAATAACCAAGATTTGTACTTTTAGATTGTATTCTTTAAAGTGGAACAAAATTTAGGTCATCAGCATTTATTGGCCATCAGAGCTGGAAATAGGTCCTCATCATCCCTGTGAAGACAGTGGATTTTAAAGAAAGTTTAAGGTCAGCAATGTCAGTGGCTGTAAGTCCAGGAACATGTAGCAAGATCTAGGTTTAGAGAAAAAAACAAAGCTAGTGTTCTAATAGATAAAGCATTTAAAGCTATTTTGCAGCACACTGCCAGTGATGAAGTATGACTGAAACTGTTAAAAATATGGCATGCTTAACAAGAAAAATAGATCCACACACAAGTCTCGATACTGGAAAATTGAAACAAAAAAGCTTAAATAGTTTAGAAAATGGTACCTGATGTTTAAGGTCAGCTAGCAGGCTCTTCTTCTTATTGTATGTATATCAGTACTTTTAATAATGCCATGCAAGATGAGAAGGGATTGCTCAAGCTGAAATTAAAGAAATGCTATTAAATTATAAAATATGGAAAGTACTTAGTTCCCTTATCTGTCAAGCTCATAGGAGTTGCTTTCTGCTCAGTCTCACACAAGTTTGTTGTTTGCATCAAATCTAAAACCAGATCAAATCTCTTTTAAGTATGTTGTCTGAATTATCACCTCACACACAAGTGTTTCATTGCAAATTTATTCGTAAAGTCCTTCTTGATTACTGGGGAAAAAATACACCCTGACAGCAAAGAGAGCTTATTTAGATGAGGGGAATGTGGACTATGTGTGGCTTTGTATTCGTGGCCTCTTGCCTGTAGTCAACAGGAACATCCCGAATCATTTCAAGGTGTTAGAAATGCACTGGTGTTTTTGTTATCTCCTATGAAATTGGCAAAGTAACCATTTGAATGTGACAGTGATTCAAAAATGGTCTACTGTTTGCTTGTTCAGATTTGTTTTGAAGAGTCAATTACAATTTTTGACAACCTGCATTATGTGATCAGCGAGAATCATGATCAGGATTTAAAAACTGTGTGAGCATTGTTACCACGATAAGCTTCACATCTGCCAGCAGCCGGGCTTCTCGCCTGTTCCTCTCAATTGGTTCTAACTTGTCCACGTTATCATTTTAAATTCCTCTCTCCTGTCCATCTGCCTTGCAGTTCCTGTTCCACAAGCCCTTGCGGATCCTGAACCTGCTGATATGGATCGAGTCCAGTGTGGTTTTATATCAGTTATACTCTCTGTTGCGCTCTGAGCGCTGGAACCACACTTTGTCTCTGGGCCTTATTCTCTTCTGCAACTACTACGTGCTTTTCAAACTGCTCCGAGACCGCCTAGTGCTGGGTAAAGCTTATTCCTTCCCTCTGTCCTCCAACAGTTTGGGGCTCAAGTCGCAGTAAAAAATATCTGCATGCCAAGACCTCACCTACAAACTCTGGAAATGGAGGGGAGATGGTTGGGTGTCAAGGGACAGACTGTGAACTCATAATTGTGTTTTGATACGGTTCTATTTTTAATGCAATGTTTATATATACCTATTTAAAAGAATATTTTTATTTTGTATACTATTTTGTGTTACACCGGGCATTACCACACTGACTACATTAGCATCTTGTGTTATGTTGTTGCTAGGCGACAGGGAAGTCAGGGAATGCCTGGGGGTGACTTTCACCAAAGATATTTTACGTGCACCTGGCCAATCACAGAGCGGACTCGGCCTCGGATTGTCAGTAAAACTCGATGAGCAACTCAGACGAGAAGATGGAGCCATGCCTGAGATCCTGATTGTTCTGTTATGCTTCAACCTGAAATCTTAATTTTTTGGGGGGAGGGTAAAAAGATTTGATGAGTCCAACAATCACTCTCGCTGCTCTTAAAGAAGTAATTTTATTTGAAAAGAGTGCTTTTTTTTTCTATACTGAGTATTGATGCCACTCAGCACAGTTTCTGGACATAATGGAAATGGTTAGTTTTGAAATATGTTCCTTCCAGCATCGTTGAAGCATATTTGCATTTTTTTCCCCCCGATTCAGTATCCACATGAACCAAAATATAAAACGAATTATTCTTGCAAACTGACAAACACGTCATTTGAGTTTGTGTACGATTCTAAATCAACAAATGTTAATGATTTATACAGATTTGGCTCGATCCACACTCACTTCATGTTTCCCATCTGAGATGAGTAGATTCAACATCTGGTTAAAGTCTCATATTTACCGTAGTGTCAGGGGAGTGCTGTTACTCCCATACTTGAAACTAACACTTGACGATGAGGAAATCACCAAAGTGTTGAACCATTTTTTTTTTTTTTAAAGCAGAGTGTCATTGATTTTTTTTCTTCTTACCACATTACCAAGACCAGTACAATGTTAACACAAACTGACCTAGGTCTGTAGGAAAGGCCTCCTATCCACTGCTTCTGCAGAGATTAATGTATTAATTTCTTTCTTCATGTTATTGTTCTCACTCTCAGTATCTGCTCCTTTTTTTTTTTTTTAATCATTGAAGGGTTACTCGGGGCACAGTAACGGCACCAGTCTTTACAAATGTCAATGTGTTATCAAATTGTTGAGAATTAAGAGATTGACTTCACTGAACTAAAGCACATGAAAGAATGATCAAAGTAAAGCTCTGCCTGCCATGGTTGGTGGTTCCTGAAAATCAGCTGTTGCTCTAAGTAGGAGATGAGGTTTAAAACTTTGACAGATGTCTGACCACATTTTGACACGCAGAAAGCAACGTGACAGTAAATCACTTTTAACTGAACCTTCAGTTCAGCCTGCCCATTTAAACCCAACAGGATTTAAGAATTGAGCTACACCTAGATGACTTTTTTTTTTTTTTTTTTTTTTGATGGGGCAACAGAATGAATATGACTGATTAGTTTTTTCTGCTGAAACATCCCAGAATCTAAGCCCTCTCCCACAGTAAACTTATTTTCTGGTGGCATTTTTTCCAGCGTAGGGGTGGGGGAAATCAACCAACCTCTTGCTGCAATGACTGTCACATTGCCAGTTTATGTATTCTCAGTTACCAAAATGGTGTTTTAAACAAGTTGCTTTTCTGTTTACTCACCACTCACCAGTCAGTGCTTTTCTCTGTGAGCCTCATCTCTACCAGCTGATTTAACTGCATTCAGAGCATAAGCTTTAGCAGTAATGAGGACTGATATCAGGGCCTGGCAGAAAGCATTGCAACATGAACAGAAATATGCCTGCAAAATCTTAATATTCCCATTCCAGTCTGGTATTTCATGATGGCTGCCTTGAAATATCAGTTTAAGTATTAGCAGGATTCATCTTAAGGAATCAAGTTTAGGGTTAAACTCAGTCATCCGTGTACCAGTTAGTCTGTAAAGTTGCCTCTTAAGTCAGCTCTGGTGCTTCTGTTTGCCTTTCTCACAATAATGTAGCAAACTTTTGCAACTAAATGGTGCTCGTGATTTGAATTGACATGTTAGTGTAGTCAGTCACATCCAACCCTTCACTGAACACCATCACTGAAATCAGTTTGGAAACGTTTTCAGTATTTCCCCTTGATCAGTGTGATCAACTGAAATGACCCATTTTAAGATCTGTTTTTTCAATCCAGCTCCTTAGCAAGTTACTAAATTGACAAGTTTACTTTTGATTTGTGACTCCATTTAATACTGAAAAGGAGCGATGCGAAAAAAGATCGGAAAAGATTTAAAATCCATGCATGTCGAGGTTTCTTTGCGTTCTGTTTTTTGTGCCATATCCCAGGATCCAGGTCCACATCTGTGATATTCGGTGCAGTAGCTCCAGAGATCTCAGAGGAGTTGTTCCTCCTATCTCTGCTTTTGAAAGCATTTAGCTTCTCCACATCATTTCTGAATATTCCGACAACTGAAATAAAACAAAGGCTGTTTAAAACCAACATTGTGCTTCTTTTTCTGAATAACGTATAGTTTATAAGTTTTGAATGAAAAGAAAAATATGACAAAGCTCCATATTTCATAGTATATGTATTTTCATCAGATCTTCCAGCTTAGAAAAATCACACAAGAGAAAAAAGTGCGTGAAGGCCAGGGATAAACTGGCAGAATGCACATTGTTAAACTGCATTGCTTCATTTGGCCACCAGATGGCACTAAGCAACAAAGAACCATCATTTAGACGATTTGTTCCTCATGCAACTAACACTCAACACAATCAAAAGGAGACATTTTCCTTAAAATCATCCTGTAAAACATCTAACTTTTTCTGTACAAAGATAAGTTTAGAAAGAGTACAGTGTGTTTGGAAATGTCCACTAGGAGGAGATACAGGGCAAGTTAGAATGAAAGAAATTGTAACTTTGGTAGCTGACTTGTACATTCATCCATAAATGTCAATTTTCAGTAGAAAAGGGTAACAACAGTGCAATCTTTAGTATTGGCTCCACAGAAAGGCTATATCTGTGTAAAGGAACAGTTTTCCCTTTCCCACTCCCATAAGTTCATGTTTTTGGTTTTAGGAGCTCAAAAATAATTTTATTATCCAGATAAATGTTTCAAGAGGCAAATAATCTTATTTTACATGTTTAAGAATTTGAATCGAAATGTAAGAGACCACAAAGAAAAAGAGAACTGCTGGTTTACATAAGTTAGTGGCATTGTTTTTTGGTCTTCATTATGTTTATCAAGTTGATATTAATGTCTGATAATTATGGCAACAAACAACTTTTGACGTTTGTATTAAAGTTGTGTAAGTACTAATGATAATTCTGACTAATGTTTGACTTTATTAGACCCAACAGGTCACATTTCCTTATCTCCAAGGGTAGATAAGGGTGTTTGTGGAACCACAGTAGTTCATCTCTGTTGACTCCCCAGGGACTCAGAATTCAAGACGTATGATGATGTGGTGAGTTTGTGGTTTTGTAGCTCCGCCTCTGGGCTGTCCTCTGTCCTTTCCACCATTTCTTCAACCCTCTCTACAGTCCACAAAGTTTCCTTTAATCCAGTAGCAGATCTGTGCATATTTGAGAGGTGTGATCCTAACAGCTACGTTAAATTCCTGAGATGTTCCTTGTCGTTCCACCCACTGATGCCCAGAAAACACACCTATAACCTTCCGCTCCCAGCGCCGGCGTTGCCCGTCCCACATCCGGGCGTAGACTCCTGACCCGCTGGCCCCGGGCTGAGCATCACAGTGCTGGTACAGCAAATCTGATGTCTCCTCCGTGGCTCGACAGAATCGATACACCAGCTGTCCTGGACGGTCATTATCAAATCCTGAAAAGTGAACCCGACGTCCAGGCAGTCTTTGAGCCGGAGGGCTGACACCCAGCTTCATGTGGCGGCGTTTGTGGGGTTTCTTGAGCTCAAGCAAAGCATAGTCATAGTCCATACCAATGTCATTGGCATTCCCCTTAATCCAGCCCTTTGGAACATGGGTGCGCTTGGCTCTGATCCACTGAAACTTCATTCTCTCATTGGTTGGTGGGGCGTATGGACCAGGGCTTCCTTTAATGTGATTGGTAAAGTTGGAGGGGTGATGAGGGAGAGAAGATTGTGTGTCTCGTTGCTTGGGTTTTAAGAAACCAACACGAAGCTTCTGTGCTCCTTTTACATAGTTTTTACCATCGTGGACACAATGTGCCGCTGTGAGTACATGGCGGTCGCCCACCAGTGTACCAGAGCACCCAGTTGACAGTTTGACAGCCACTGAGAACGGGTACTTCAACAAGTAGTTCTGCCCAGCTATACTGAAGCGCCCATCATGGCCGAATATCTGCCGTTTCCTTCTGACGTGTGACCTCTCAGCCTTACCAGCAGAACCAGAGTAGGCCGGGCTGGTGTTTGAATTGGGGTTGTAGCCGTAAATACCAACAGCGGTCTCAGTGAGTTGTCCGTCAGAATGTAGAGTCTCATAGGCCAGTAGACGCCGCAAATCCCAGTAGCTTGGGCGAGGGGCTTTCTTGTGGCATTCTGGATCACAGGGTGAAGTGACGTCTAAGCGAGCCGGAGACAGGAAGTGAGGGGTCGGTCGAGCCTGGGTCTGCTGGGGTAGGACCACAGGGACATGCTGGAGAATCCACTGAGGCCGGGATGAGGAGGAGGAGAAGACAAGAGGAAGGAAAAAGAGGAATAGGCGGGTGGTAAACCTGTGAATGGATAGGACAGGTCATGTGTACAACTTTCCTACAAAGGATTATATTTCTCAGAGTTCATTTTCATGCAAAATGCGAATCGTTAAACAGGACTGATATCTGAACCCTTCATCTCTTCATTCCTTAAAGTTTTAATCACGCATATCTGAGTATGGGAGTTGAGGGAGGATGTTAAAACTGTGCTGGTACTTGGCAAGAGCGGTCCTTCACTAGTCTTCATGCTGCAAATATGACAAACAGGGTAAAGATCAGGCCTTTCAAGGCCCTCATGGAAAATTCCTGGACTGGCCTGGGGGATTGGCCCTTGGCCCAAAAGCGTAACCAAATAACAGTATTCGGCACTGAAGACAACAATCTTTTTGAAAATACGCTTTGCTGTTACAAAAGACTATTTTGTGGGCATATATTTTAAACAAACTCACACCTCCCACCCTCCGCTTCTCTCTTTTCCAGCAACTTTTCAATAAGCAGTTAACGAAAAGGTGAAAGGTCATAAGTTATTAGTTGCTTTGCTTTTTTCATGAATTATTGTTTAACCTCACCAACAGGAGTTGTTTTTCACAATTTTGCTAAACACCGCTAGCCCTTCAAGCGTTAATACACAGCGGAGACCTACCGGTGGAGCGCAGACCGGGAGCGCATGATCCAACCTCTGCAGGTGAGCCGGGAGGGGATCACTGAGAAAAAAGGCCCGCAGTGAGCACCTCCGATGAAAGATGAGTTTGGAAAAGCTCACACGAAAGTCACCGGTAGCCTCCTCGGATCTTCTTTTAGGAAAAGTAAACTTTGTTTGATAGAGAGACGCAGAAGACGCAGCGCGGTCCGCGGCGGAGAAGCTGGATCATTGTGCGCTGCTGCTGGTGGTGTGGGAAGAGGAGGAGGAGGAGGAGGAGAAGGAGAAGGAGGTCTCCTGTCTGCCTGAACTCCACAGTTTCACATCCGCCGACGAGGATACGGAGCAGGCAACACCGAGCCCAGCTCTGTCATGTGATATCATATCACTGCTGCCCATTCCCAGCTCTGCTGCTCTTCGTCGGTTTGTCTCTGGGCGAAGCTTTTTCGCTTTGACCTAAGCTAATCCAATGCAGGGCTGAGTTTTATTACTTTTCATTTTGCAGATCACGCAAATTCAGTTAGAACTGTATGAAATTAGGATTTTCTTTATGGATTAATATGTTTCAGCTGAATGCTGAGTTTAATTTTAGACCCCCAGTTTCCCATAAACATTGACAGAGCAATAATGTCACAACCAAATGAAATAAAAAGAAACAAGGAAAATGACAAGACTAGCAGACTAGTAAAAAACTAGCATGAATTTACTCCAAATAGCACTGTTTGTTTGTAGCTTTCTTTTGTGTCTTAAATAAAATAAATAAATGTGAAATTATTACTACTGTAATTTTCCTGTTGCCTTCATCCATAAAGTATTTATCATTTTTGATTAATGACTGAAATAATGTATCAATTATAAGTTTTTTCTTTATTTAATTTGTTTTTTCCTCCATAGTCTAAGCAACAATTAAAAAACAAAGTGGTCCGAGTCTTTTGGTTAAAAGTTACCTGGTTCTGCTGGGATATGGATGTTTTGCGTGGGGATTTTTCACAACCTGATAGCCAGATAGGTACAACTAGCTTCCTCATATTAATATAGTTTTATAATATAAACTCCTACCTCCACCAACCCTTAACTTGGAGGTGCCAGGACAGACTACAGCTGGGCCCAGTCATGTGCTGTATGTCCAAAACTCATGTTGTTGTGAGTATAAGAGAGGAAATGTGAGATTGCGCATAGGATAATGGAAAGGGAAACTGAAGCCTGAGCCACTGGGTACATGCTTGTAATGGTTTAATGGAAAACATGACATGGTGCAAACACTCTGTGTGTGACTCGTCTCACCCCACACCCCCATATTCCACCTTTTCTCCATTTATTTAAAAAACAGATCACAAATGTTCTCGAACTACTCATCAAGTAACTATGTAGTCAATGTTTTGCCCTAATGAACTTCTACTTTGTTGATAAGTGTTCCCCTTATTAATCTTTGTGTTTATCACTTGGTAGAAACTTGTTTATCTCCCAACAAAAGCCTCCCTTGTTTCACATCATGCAGCTGTAACTTCATCCTTTATGTGAAAACACTGCCTTGTTGCCGTTGTGACTGTTGACTTTGAGGAATTAGTCGAGTGGGCAGAGTGAGTCTGATGCCAGTTGCGGGGAGCTCGCTCTCCTCTAGAACCACCCATGCTGAAAATGTGCAAGCTCCTAGTGGATGTTATCTTATATAATGATTTCATTAGGATAGCCTGCCACAACAAATATGAGGGAGAGTTAGGAGATCACAAAGGAGCGTAGGTGGTGAGCTGGGGGGATTATGGATGGCTGAAAAGTCACCCAGCCTCCTCCACTCATACTACAGCCAAGTGTTGTAAATTTGTTTTCCATCATCATCATCATCATCATCATCATCATCATCATCATCATCTGGGATCCGAAAAGTTTCTGCTGTTGTGAAACTGAAATGTTTCCCATCCATGCTTTTCTGCAGCTTTTAATTTGTCATGATTTTCTATTTATGAAGTGAAAAATGTTCTCAGTGAGTGAACAGATCTATATCAGGTCAGTTCAGGTCAGTTCAACTCTTTTCAGGCATGCTGCTGTAATGCATGAAGAATGTGGTCAACTGCTGTGTTGCTGAGATGAATAAGGCCTTGATTGAAAGAGATGGAATCTCAAATATCAGCACATTTAGCTTTCAAGATCATATATATGGTTTAACACTAATGCTGTCTTTGTAGATGCACAAGTTACCCATAACACGTCCTCTGATGTGGCTTTTATCACCACAAATGCTGTTTTAAAAAAATCGAGTTGCCAGGTTTTGTCCCAATCAGTCTGGAGGATGGGGTGTAAAAAGAAATGTAAAATCATCAGTTTTCCATCTCCCCCGAGACTCGTTCTGTTTCTTGTTTGAATGTTTAAAATAAAACATGATTTTTCAGATGTGCTTTTAAACGGCAAGAAAAGAATCAACTCTCAGTCAAAAGACAAGTTCAAATCCTGTCTCAGACTTGTTTTCCCACAGTTATTTATCTACTTTCTTCAACCCACATTGTTAGGGTTTGAAGATAATAGTTCCTGGTTAGGTTTACATATTTCAGATCATTGTTGTTAGCAAGCTAAATTGTCTCAGGTTGATAGGTTGCAACCATGTCCGGCACAAAACAAATGTTTTCTGAAACATTGTAATCTCGTACGTTTTAGGCCTGGGTATAAAAGTGCATCGGTCTGAGTTTTGGCGTCAAGCAGATAAAATGCTGCTATTGTTCAGTCTTCTGCATCTGATTATAGAGCTGCACCTTTGCCAGGATACAGGGTGGACCTGTTGGCTCATCAAACATTGCTCTGAATATTAAAACCCCACCCATCCTGCAACACAGAACTACAATTAACATTCTCATATGTACTTCTCCGTTTCCTCTGAGGTCAAAGGAGTCACTATCTCAAACTTGTCTCATCCTGTTACAGTGCTTTGGATCATATCTGCTGCATTGACAGCTTTCATGGTCATATTCTCAATTTTCTCTCTGTTTTAAAAACAAAAATCACTTTTTGCTGTTTTAAAGTGATAGTTTTTTAAAAATAATTTTAAAACAGTACAAAACACAGAAGCTAAATGAAATATTCATAAAAAAAATTTAAAAATAAATTTCTTTGTAATGACCGGAAAGGTTGGCCCATTTTCCTGATGCCAGGCTGCTAATAAGGGAGCCATTTGTTTGTTTTGAATTATCATGAAAGGGTCCGTTTGTTTGGCTATGCCCCTTGTTGTCAAGGAAACTGCCTTTCCCTGCAGTACTGTCCATGTTAATTGTTTTATTCTTCCCACTCTCCTTCTCCTGCCTCTGGCCACAGACACAATGGAGCGAGTGTGGACAGACTGTCATAAGTTTCGAATCTTCTTTCATGTCCTGTCTCTTCTCTCTGTCTGCTCTGTTCTGTCTTTGTGTTTCTCCCGTCTCTGTGCCTCTCGTGTTTCAACAATCTCCTATGCCGGACTCTTCTCTCACTGCTCCCTAGTGGTCATGAAACAGCTGTTTGGCAAAATAAGAGGACGACAGAGGAGAAATTATTTGGAGAAATTATTTGCTGTGAAATCTCGTGGTGAACTTAAGCCAAGTTTACAGCTCAAGGAAAGCCAAAAGGACAATAAAGACTTTTGGCAAACATGAGATAGAACTTTTAACCTTATATAAAAGGTGGCAAGCAGTATCTCATTCAGCTGCAGTTTACAGGAAGGTTCCTCTGTGCTAACTGTGGTTTGCTTTCCACCGTCTTGTATGCTCACAGTGCATACTGTCATTTTATGAATCCCCAGGTTTGCCAAGAGAGCACTTCATAGTTCCCACAGTAATAGTGATGACTGCACAACAACAAGAAAAATGTATATTCTTAAAACGATTGCAGCCTGTTCTCCAAACAACAACTTCATGCTGAACGCAGTGAATGGAAAGTATGTGGGATCTTTGCCACACTCATTGATCGTTCACACACAGAAGAATGTGGGCATGGATTCAACCTCCTAGTTACAGCTGGGTTGATGAGCTTTGTCTGATTACAGTTTAATGGATGAAAGTAAAACTTTTCAGCGATTGCTATTGAAGAAACTATGCAGTGAGGATTAGAAACAGATTGCAGGTCATTTCTGTTCTCTAGTATCTTCTGTTATTTATCCTTAAGTTATACCTGCAATGCAGATTCATTATTCAGGCTAATACAATGATGGTGCATCATGCAAGAGATTTATATTTTTCCTTCTGAAAAAATCGGAAAACTTCAAATGTGCCCTAAAGATATGTTTCAAAATGTTATGTCTGTATTCCTCAAGTACACACAATTTGTAGAAAATGCACTCTCCAGTGATCATGAGTGGAAGTGCTTGTGAATTGTTAAAATGGCTGCAATTAAGCTGACAGTTGCTGTCACATTGTAAAAATGATGCATTTTTGTCTTATTCATGACCATTTTTATTGTAATCCTGACTAAGTGAAATTTTTGACAAACCCAGCCAGGAAATGACAAAGTGTGTTGTTCTTAATTGTATCTTTGGGAGCCAGCAAACTGGAGTCTTTAAGGATGACAATTTCATGGAACCATACAGTCAATGTAACTGATATACTTTTAACTCTATTATTTTTAGCTTTATATAATTACATAAAATCAGCCAAAAAAATGCTTTAATAAAGTATTGTTGGGTTCTGACCTGACTGTGATTTTAATCTGCGGTCATGAATTCATGAATATGGATTTACTTCCTGTTCAGAAAATCATGCAGTGAAGATCATTATACATCCGTTTGATGTGCTGATTTCCAAATGATGTGTCTGATGCTAACATTGTTAATCCTCCTTACTACTCCTTTACTGTCACTCTTTTAATGTTTCTCTACATTAAAATTACTACAAGCTGATTTCATGAAAGGACATAATCCAGGTTTCCTCTGTGAATACCATGATTTTTAAGCAGCTGCTAGAGGTGCAAATATGAACCCTGAATAGGAGCAGTGTGTTAACTTGTTTTTAGCTGTAATGCCGTGTAAAGAGTTGCATACTGGAGGGCTGCGTACACCAGTTTTCACTTAACTGTGACATACTTTAGGACTGGCAGTGAGAATATACTTATTTCTCTTCTTATGACTGTCCAGGGAAAAACTGTGTGGCAGCATATTTACACTTCTGAGTAGCGGTGTCAGCCAGCTGCTGTTGTTTGATCACACATGCTGGCACACAGCACTTCTGCATGATTTCAGAGAACAGTTACTCTTTCAAGAGTTTTTCTTACACCTGTGATAAAATGAAGGGTGTTTTTAAAAAGATCTATGGCTTCCTTAAATACTAACATTTTTAGTTTTTAAAATTGTTTTTTATTTTTTGTTTACCTGTAGTTTTTCTATATTTGTAATGGAAATACCAGAGTCCAGAGTTACTTATTCTGTCCACTGTTTCTGATCTACTGTAGCTGAGATATTGTGTTTATAGTTTTCTTCCATTACTTGAAGATATAACCATGAAAAACGCTACCTGGCTTATACATAATTTAGCACACCTCAAATAAAGACCCAGAAGCAGTCATTGGTCAATTAATTGGACTTGTATATGTTAAGGCATCATACTGGAACACATATTTGAATCCCACCAGACATTACCGATGCCTTTTCTGAAAACAGCTTCAAGAAAGTTCTGATTAGCCTTAAAGGTGCAGACATCAAATACATTTTTATATGAAGTCGCATGCAGTCATGTATTAAATTAAAACCTGGAAGCAAAACAAGCTAGAAATGATAAGTAACCACAGACAAACGCTTCCCTCAGTTATTTCCCATTACAGTGGTGTTTTTCTCTCCTTGGTGTCCTCAGGCACAGAAATCCTTCTGAGAACTGAGCTATTTGAGTTTTTGCCTGCAAGAGCAGAGTTTTGCCTTGTGACTTTGGATAACCCAAGACTTTGGTCCATTGGTTTGGCAAGACATGTGATACTCTAGCTTATTGGAAATTGACTCATATCCTCGTGAAAAATATTGCAAATCCAAGAGGGACTAAATCCAAAAATCCTGCAGATCTATGAAATCCTGCAGGATTTGTGGTTTGTATTCAACAAGATTTTAAGGGGATTTCAGTTTAAACTCATGTGATGTTCTTACATTAGTAAGTAATAATTAGTAATAATTATTTGAACTCAGATTGTCACTGAAGTTGTTCTTGACACTCGATATCGGTGCATGTGATCTGCATGTGTTAAATACAATTTTATCAAAACTTGTCCTCTGCAACACAAGAGTTTTTTGATGTAATCACACACCAGCAAATAGAAATGCTGTCTGTGAGTGTAAGTTACCTGTAATCTGTCAGCACATGCAGCAGGAATGATAAGATACTGCTGCTAAACTTTTCCATTTCTTCTTTTCTGTTTTCATTGCTTCATTGCTGCTTTGACCTCTGTCAAGATCTCATAAGATTTCTTTGATTATTTTTTTTTGTTTCTTCCCACCAGCTGCAGGTCTCAACTTCATTTAATAATGAAATAAGAAATCAGTTTTTCTGGAATCGGTCTTTCTTCAAGACTGATGGCCTGCTCCCAAACAGACTGAGTGCTAGGGGCAAGCATGCAACACAGCGGATTGTTTACACCCAACCGTTCAGAGTCCCGCCATCTGCTACCCCCACTCCCTTCTTACTATAGCCTCATGTATTTTCAGACCTTTCTATCAGGACATCTTTTCATTTGTTGAGGCTATGTGGAAGAGGGGTGGTCATATTGTCTTCCATAAGCTAATTTTTTGCCTCAGTATCACCTTTTGGTTATTTTATACTTCCTTTGAAGCCAATTGTCCTCTTCACATGCTTGCCAACCATAATCTGGATATTGATTAGTTAAGTAAAAATTCTGAATTTTATATTTTTTAGCCATTGTACAGGGTGGTTGATCTTGCTAACTGTAATATTGATTCAAACTTGCTATTTCTAAAGTGACTGCACAGAAATCTGTGAAGAGATATGCTTAAATTGTCAAAGCAAACTCTGCAATTAAATTCTGCCATGCCAATAATTCTGAATCCTTTAATCCCCTTGAACTACTGCTTGAATTGGAGGTGATATTACAATTGTCTAACAACGTCTGTGTTTCATTGATTAAATTAGCCCATTCAAAACCAGTAAAAATGTATAACTCCTTGGACCAATGAGCACAGGTCCCCATGTGCTGCCTCTTTTTAACAGTAGGCTTCCATAGAGTGTAGGCTATAGTCTGCTGCACGTCCTCATCCTCTTCCAAATTAAGCATTATCCACACTAGAGCACTTATAGAAGTGTTCCTCATAGTCAGTCTAATTATCTCAAAGAAAAATTCAATAGATTTCTGGCCTCTTGTTCTTTTCCAGAAAGTTTTAAATATATTGTTATTCACTCACTGCAGAAGAAAAATAAAGAAAAAGAAGAAGAACAAGAAGAACAATAACAGCAAATCAAAATCAAATAAAGTTTGCAAGGTATCTTTTAGTTTAATGTTAATTTTAATACTCAAGTAAAATGTGCCATTCACTCGTTTTTTCCAGCTCATGACAATCTTTAAAATCTGGACATTTCTTCCATCTGATAACTTACAAAAACCTTTGTCTACTTCTGTTAAATTTGTCCATGATTACTGTAATCAGCAGTTCTCAGGTATCAGTCAGATACCTGTCGCCTGCAGTTCACTCAGCCATATTGAGCTAGTGAGTAAAACTTCTGATCCAAGTTGATGCACTGCCAACTACTTACCACTTAATGGAACTTTGCTTAGTGATTTGAATCCTCTTCTTTTTTACTATCTTTAAATGCCTACCTTATCCCTTCCAGGTCTTTGGTAATGTGACAGTGTGTGGGTCCTGTCACTGTGTGCCTCCGACTAATCATGCGCCCTGGCTACTTGGCCACAGGGATATCCCTTTGGTTGACCGGCAAGCGCGCATGACTTTCACCTGGGACGTTGTGGGATCGATTCCCCGCCCAGGCCCTCTGGTCATCCTGCCAATGTGGCAGGACGTCCCATAGTTTATCACTGCTTTTGGTCAAATCAAACTGATTTGATTCACCTTACCCTTACTTGTAAATCACTTGCTCTAAATATTTTCAAAGTGCAATACAAATCCTACTTTCGTCTTATTATTCTTATCATCTGTAAAGTGTTTTGCAGCTTTGCATGTCACGTTAGTTTATACAGAGGTTCAATTATGTGACTGATGAGACAGCTGGCTTTAATTCTCCCCCACTCCTTCTCCCCTTTGCCTTTCACATACATTTTTGGAATGTGACAAATGGTGGTATTGCTTCATATTATCCGTATTTTACGGGACAAAATGTTTTTTTTAGGTATCGGTTGAAAACTTGATTCAAACTATGCAGTATGAGGGGGCAGACAATCTGAGTGGAAACTGCGCATGTTGAGGGGCAAGGGATAGTTTTTATCTCAAATTAAAACATGTAAATTTGACACTATTCCCCCACCCAAAAGTCAACAACTGTGCTGACATAAATATGTTTCATGTTATTAAAATAATGGTAATTGGTTTAATTACATTTTGATCATGACTTACAGTAAGTCTAATGCAGCTTAAAAGAACTAAAGAATGAACCACACCTGAAAAAAATCCAGTCAGTGAATCAAAGCATTGATACGGTCATTAATGTTACTTAAATGCAGACTAACTTTTTGCAAATGAATCATTCAAACACAACCGCACCCTTACTCCACAAGCTGTAACTGATACCGACTAGACAGTAAGTGTTTTATGGAACAAGTAAAAACATCAAAATATCTGCAGACATGTCTGAGACATCAGGGAACTGCATCAATGGATTTTATTTGAAAGCCTGCATTCTGCTAAAGGATGGAAAGTCACATTTATCCTAAATGTATTTGTAGCATTAGTGTGGGTGATTTTAATTTGTTCTACCTTCTTTCTATTCCTCTCTCTCTACCATTTACCGAAAAACAAACCTGGCTATGTTGACACATATTGTACAGCAATATTCCAATCTTAAGTGTCAGCTGTAACTATTCTTGAAAAGTGCAACAGAAATGGAGATGAAAATGAAGTTAACCAAATTAAGACCTCACTCTGAAAAAGACACTATCATCTAAACAGCATTTTCTTATTGCTTCAACCCACATAAGGCTGTCATCAGAATATTCAATAATCAGATAAAGCTGTGGAGTTTGCAAATCTTTGTTTTATTATTAATATTCAACATAACAGCACAATAACACCCTTCTGGAGTTTTTATATATATGTAAAAGATTATAATCTTATGAAACACTATTGATTTAATGCACATTGTCTTGCTCCAGAGTTGGCAGGTTAATTATTTGCCAATTCATTTGCACAGAATATTTCAAATACCATCTGCTTTTATGCTTTAATAGAGATTAAAAAGAATACTAATCATAAAAATATTCAAAAAATCAAATGTCAGAATGATTTAAAACAGAACATTATTTTGACTTATTTCAATGGATTTGCTTGTTTGCTTCTTTAACACTGGTTCTTGGACGTTACCGCAAAACTATTTACCTGAAGAGCTGAGCAAAGGACGAGAAGGAAAACATTCCCCTCATCTTACCACCACAGTCACTTTGAAAAGACTCAGCCAACGGGGACTTCATCATCTGATGATTAAATATATCACGTGCTATAAAGGCAGGGATACAGACAGGCTGAAACATGGTGCCTGTAAGAATCTGTACCCCCTGTCTGTTTAGTGATTAAAGACATAAATGGATTGTGTTTAATGCAGGGATTAGGTATGGTCTGCAGTGCAAATAGACAAAATCATCGGATGATTAAATATAGCACATGCCATAAAACCAGGGGGTAGAGAATCTGATGGGCTGAAACATGGTGCCTGTCAGAATTTGGATCCCCTGTCTACTTTTTTATTTGAAGACATGAATGCATCGTTTATACTGCAGCTATTATGTCTGGTCTAAGTGCAAATTGATAAATCATCTGATGATTAAATGTATTCCATGCATAAGGCTTTGGGTTCAGATTCGGGCAGGTAATTATTTTCATTCTGCTCATTTTAATTTTGAAAGTTTCAAACATTGGGACACTTTGAGTAAAGATTTTTATTTTTTCATTTCATGAATTCTCAATTTTGCTCTCCATTCTCCTGTATCATTTAAATGCAGCTTATTTTTACATGTTCTTTCTCTGCTGCTCTGCAAACCTGGACTATAATCCATTTTTTCTAGCATGGGTTTGGCTGCCTGATCAAACTAAAGTCCCGCCTGCTGCCTGTTGAGCAGCAGCCGCTTTGAGTTTCTCTGATGGGAGCTGGATTTTGCTATTAGTAACCTGAAAGAAGCTTCACCAATGAATCAGAAGCCAAAATGGCTGCATGTTTTTTTTATTTATTTATATTTATATTGAATTTTAACCAGCATTTGAGTGTAAACATGCTGTAGTCTACTAAATGAAAAGATTGTACTGACATTGGTTGTGTGGTGGTCTCACGTTACACCCATTAACTGCTGTTTATACCATCTAGCTTGTAAAGTATGTAGACAGTCAGCTAACTTAGGCTCAGCTGAGGCAGACAGAGGCTACTTCACAACTGAGACAATAGCTTGGTAAATCAGGCTTAGGGAGCAGACAATGCACTTGATTCATTTATGTGTTACCTGGTCTGGCTGCTGTGCTGTGTTTTCCAAGTTTAAGCAGATCAGCAGTCTGGAAGTGACTCACATGTCCTAAAACCCAAACCCAACAATAACACCCCCCACTCCTCCAACAATCACACACGCACAGAACACTCCCTGCAGAAAAGTTCTGATAATTGATTTGGCATGGAATAGAGAAAGAGATTATCTCAACATCAATACTGTAAATGGGGGAGGGGACGCAATCTGCTGGGAGGCGATGTGGCCTTACTGCTGCGCTGACTTTTGTTTCATTGGACCACCTCTGCCTGTCTGCAGGAGTTTAGCCTCTGACATTTCAGATGTTTCACAATTACAAAAACAAAGTGGTGAACTAATGTAGCAATAGATCTATGAGGTGTGAGCACAACTAACAAACCACTATCACTGTAATACAGTTTCTGCAGATCTACATACAGTAAAGTTCTCCTTCAGTGCAGAATTCATCTTACTCATCACATACTACTGTTCTCTGAACTTCTCAAACTGCCATATGCTCACACACTGCAATGTTTGAGAGACAACACATCTGAACATGTGCTCTGACTGTGAGACAGTCTCTCAGTCACACAACTAATAAACAATAAAGAACAAATGTCTTTTCCTCTGAGAATGATGCGACCTCTGGATGGCAGTCTTGAAAAAGCTTTTGCAAAATGTCGCAGGGTTTTAAGATGAAATGAATTCAGGGATTTCTATCTGCGGTTTATCACAGAAAGCTGGGCTGCCACTTGCATCGGCGTGTGACTGCTCTCACAGGGATGAGTGGATGTTCAATGACTCAACTTGGATCAGACTGGAGGCAGCCGTGAGCTAATAAGGTGCTTATATGAGTCAATAAGTTTTTTTTTTCTTTTTGGCTTTCTATGGGTTTGAATTTAAAAACATGTAGCTGATATTTGATTAACAGTTATGTGAACGGTATGATGACAGATATGATTTGTTTTGATTGAATTCACTTGTGTTTCATTGTGGAGCAGAGTTGGGATCAGTTTTTGTGTTGCCGTGCTAACTGTCTGTCTGATAAACGGTCTGTGGTCTGAAGTCTACATTCTGCACTGAGAACAGACAGTCAAAGCAGTTAGTTGCACAAGGGAAAGTGTTTGGTTTCTGAAAATGCATGCATTTTACAGTAACACACGCACAGATAACAACAGTGGCATGCTGGTGTTTAGATTATATCTTCAGTCTTTCTGCATGTGAGAAGTTATGACTGTTTTGTTGCCCAATAACATGATGAGTTGAGCAGCTTGGGGACTGAAAATGAAAGTCATATGAAGGCTCACTTACTGTTGTCTCAGTAAAGCTTCTTCAAGCATGATGGCTCCGTTTTAAAGAGATAAATCTGTTTCTTCATGTCTAAACTGTACAATCAACTATAAACAAAATGTAATAAAAAATAGACACGTACACTTATATGAGGCCACAGATGGGTATGAGGCAACATTATTATGTTAAAACACATTTTTCTGTTACAACTATGTATTTCACTCATAGGCAGGCATTATAGTTTTATGGAGGGGACTGTTTTGCTGTGCAATATATAATTAGAATGGATTAGGTAGATCTATCCAAAGAGTTTCCAATCTGAGAAAAGAGGTGGAAATAGGCAGGACTACGCATTCTTACTTTTTCAGGCATAGCCTGTTGATATGTCTTCACCATCTGCAAAAGATGCAAACATGATAAATGTTTGCAAAACCTTACAACATATTGGGTGTTTCCACCTGCACAGATAAAGCAACTTGCCCTCTGTGACTATTTCCTGATTAACCGTGAAACAGGGCCTTCATTGAATGAGGCTAAACTTCTCACCAAGTCGCAGTAAACAGTGTGGAGATGGCTGTTTGCAGTCAAGCTAAACATAATGCTATTTTGATGGAATGCTTGCTGTAATGTGGTGTGAGAAGAAGCAGACAAGCTGTGCTGCTTCCAGACGTTATGCAGAGAGGTGAAGATGTTTCGCTCTGGCTGAAGTTTGAACACAGTTTAAGTGAGGTAGAAACACCAAAGCTGGAGGCCAATTGGAGGTTGAAATTGTATGTACATGAATTACAGATAATGTGACTTATATCCTTCTGTTTTTAGTTAAATACTGAACTTAAAATGTTGATGTCTGTAAAACTGCCTTTATTACTTTATTACTCATCATTATGAATAATCATAATCATACTGAAAAAGGTTTGATGCCATGTTACTTAGTATCACCTGAATGAGTCAAATTTTTGTCTTTCCCAAATATTTAGAGCAGCTATTTGCACAAAAAGAGCAACCAGAGAAATGACACATTTTAAAAAATGTGTCACTTTTCATGTAAAAGCTTTAGCTCTCATAAAAATCATTGAATGTTTGGATGAGGAGACAAGCTCATCTGACTGCACAGTGTGTTTAATGCCTTTGTCTGCAGCCATCGTCTGACCTCTCCCCTTGGCTCCCAAATAACACCCATTCCCCTTGTGTCCCGTTAACCAGGTCACAATCACTGACCAGCAGGAAGTGCAGTAGATTTCCAGTTAATGAGAACTTCCGTGTGGGAAGGAACATGTTCACAGCAGGAGGGGAACCTCTGCGTCATTCTGACAAAGGGGTTTCCCATGTTTTTCGTGGGGATAATGTTCCAAAGTTACTGTTTGCTAATGCAGTACCACGCCATCCGGACAACTTTGTGTCGGAGGTATTTTCATTTTTCCTGTGGGGGTTCTGTGAAACTGATTCCGTCTATTGTGTTACCTGCGTAGTTTTCCACACATCCACCTTTGTCTGAACAATTTATTTAACTTAAATTTCCATGTCAAAATAGGACACGGTTGCCATGGTTGCACAATGTCAAGTTATTGAGTTCACATACAGGATACACCTAACCTCCAGCTGTTAACTTTTATGCAAAACTTTAATTTTTCTTACTGGTAATATGAATTTTCCTGCTGTATTTCATGTTTCTTCACATCTTGACATTTTTGTGCTTCTCTTTTCCCACTTCGCAAATAATTCCCTTTGCAAAAACATTGATAAAGATCGATGCACATCGACTAAGATGGAAGCACATGTTAGAGGTTTTTTTTTTCCCTCAGTGGGATCTGCCGTCATCCAGTATTACTTCCAGGGATCTGAAATGTTTCAGACAAACAACTTATTGCACTTAACTCGTGTTTTGCACTTCAATCTGTCAAGCTGAGGTTGAGTGCTTGAGTTATTCTGTGCGTGCAGCTTGGGGCCGGGGCTGCAGCAGGAAGTGGCCTGTGTTTGGCTCGACTTCATCTGCGAGTAATTTTGTAATGATTTCTGCTTATCTGGGATCTGACCTTCAGTCCTCAACTATGCAGTCACAAACACTCACACAGACCAGTTTTACTAGTGTGAGAACACAATATTTAAACTGATATAGATTGGTCGTAAAAATTGGGAAAGCTGCACTAATCATCACTGAAATTAAACCTCTGAAGTAGCAGCAAAACCATTATCTATGCTCTGCTGCTTATCTAAGGTCAGATTGTGGGGAAAGCACAGCCACTTTTTTTCATTTATTTGAAGAGATTCCAGGGCATTTCCAGGGCGGCAGAAATATGACTTCCTCCAGCATGTGGTGGGTTTTTTCCAGAACCTCCTTCCAAAGGAAGATGCCTAAAACACCTCATCAGGAAGGTGTGCAGGAGGCATTGGAGCCAGATGCACGAACCACATCGTGTGGTTCCTCTCCATGTGGAGGAGCATCTCCAGGCCCTCTTGGATGACAAAACTTCCCACATCTCTAAGGAAGAGGCCAGACACCCTGCAGAAGAAACTCATTTTGCCTGCTTATATCTGTGATTTCTTCCCTTCAGTCATTACCCATGGCTTTGTGACCATAGATGATGCTAGTAGTAATATGGACTTTTTTTTGGCTCTGCTCCTTCTTCGCCACAACAGATAGATGCAGAGTTCAGATCACTGCAGATGCCGCTGTGTCCCCCCCAGCCATCTGCCTCTCAGCTACACCCCAACCAGTGAACAAGTGCCTGAGATACTGCACACCTCCAGTGAGAGACACAGTCCTGAAATTGAAGGTGCTTATCATCAATCAAGCCATTTTTCAAAGTGAACCACTCAATTGGGAGTTTAAGACATCACCACATTATCAGCAAAAGGCAGACCTATTAGGAGACAACAACAACCTGGATATTCAGTTATGAACATAACTGGTGACAAAGGGCATCCCTGACAGAGTTCAACCTTCCTAAGAAACATATTCTGCATTACTGTAATGTGATCCAGAGCTCTGACACTGACATATAGTTTTGAACAGTCCTTGTCCAGGGGTCAGTTGAATGATACTCCTGCAGCTATCCCCACAGGACTCACTGAAACACATGGTCAAATACCTTTATGGAGTCCAAATAAAAAACATGTAGATTGATTGGGCAATCCCATGCATCCCACCAAAAAAGTTAAATATTTCTTTTATTTTGATAAATGCTGCTTTTCATACTGTAAAAAATGTTTTCACAAGTCAAATGATTTCAGATAGCTGTCAAAAGTTTTGGAAAACATTGCAGAGAGTAGACCTAATCTCTTGGATTTGGCAGCTTATAAAAGTTATTTCCATCTGTTTTTCTTTCCCTCCTTCCCCAGCTGTTGTTATCAATCAGTCCACCATTCATTAGCAGCAGCCAATTAAGGCACTGAACTGGAGATATTGAACTAAATCCTCTTCAAACACACACACACACACACACACACACCCACACACACACACACACACACACACACACACACACAC
>JAVQJG010104054.1:0-14733 GCA_036024015.1 Craterocephalus amniculus | reverse complement strand
AATATCTCATACAATAAATTATTTTTCCAACAAAGCTTAATTGAACATATACGTCAAATACACACAAGTTGCAACCATGGATGTATAATAGATCATCCATGGTTGCAACTTCAACCTTTACAAAAGGCAACTTCCTTATACGTCACTGGCAGGCAACCAATGAGAGCTGTAATTTCCAGAGCTCAGTCTGCGATTCTGTATAATGTGAAGCTTGTGGGTTTTTAGGCTTTTCCCTTTGTAATCGTCTTATATGGCGACGCAAAACAGAAAGAACTTCAAGCAAGCACCCTACATCGGATGAATGTGACCGACATGTGAGCAGTACACATGGCCGACAAGTGTAGCAGGCTTGTGACGATTTCAGGAAATATTTAGAAGCTTAGGGGGTGCCAAGCATAACGTTTTAACAGATGACTGCAACCACAGCAAAGGTAATAAACGCACACATGCGAGTGCAGGTTTGAAATACACTATTAGCTTATTGTTTACAATCGGGGCTGCAGCTATTTCTGAATATCACCGTAGAATTGTAGACGGAGAGCTTTTCTGCGCGTGGATACAGGTCGCTGCCATATGGCATCTCTGTCATGTAACGGATATACATCTTATATTATGATCGTTTATTGATCATTTTACCGATTGCAAACTAATGAAAGAGATATCGAAGCTATTTTACCACGTTAAAAATTAACATATCACTCCTGTGGTTGTTTATAGGCTCAGAGCAATAGACAAAGGTGAATGAAAGGATTTGTGGTCATGCCTCCCTGACGGGACATGTGGGACTTAACTCCTCATTAGAAAAAAAAACTTGCTTTCACATCCGTAAAAATTTAAAAAAAGAGTATTTCTGTTTGCTCTAAGATGGGTTGAAAAAGAAAGTTTTGCAAGTCCTCAGCACCAGTCACTAGTTTGCTGGCAGTATTGTCACCAACTATCACATGTGGACAAAATACTCCTGAGTGAGATTCACACCCACTCTGACTGCTTAACAAATTGTGATGTTGTGTTGTGTTGTTGCTGTTTGCAGACATGCTGTGAGTGGGACATCGCCTTGCTCAAAAGCTTATCATCATGAAGGGCCCCAGCTCCAGATGGACCTTTTTAGTGGGCTTCTTGGTAGGAGCCTGCAGCATGTACTTCTTCCTACACCAAGTGTGGTTTGAGCGAAGCTACCCTGTGCTGTCAGAGGCTCAGGAAAAAGCCACACTGGTAGAGGAGACACCCACCAGCTGGAGGAAGGAGGGGGCAGCACTTATCAACCTGCTCCACCCTCACCATGCAGGTGCTATATGCCTTTTCTCCATGAGCTCTTCACAGATAAAGGGATCCTGGATATATTTGAGACTCTTGCCCTGACTGAGCTCAGTTTTCAAAAAAGGAGAGCGATACAATGAATAATCAAGTTATATATTCTGATTAGCAGAATGCTGCCAAACTGTTTCGGAAACGTTTTGTATCACATGCAGTATAGAAAGTAACGCTGTTATATGTTGTCCTGTCTCCCTCTAGATGAAGATGGCAGGGTGGCAGACATGTTGTACCAGAAGGTGCGCGTTCTCTGTTGGGTTATGACAGGGCCGTATAACCTGGAAAGCAGAGCCCGCCATGTCCGGGCCACCTGGAGTCGGCACTGTAACATTGTGGTGTTTATGAGCTCTGTGGAGGACCCAGACTTTCCCACCGTGGGTTTGGGCACTAAGGAGGGCCGTGACCAGCTGTACTGGAAAACCATCCGAGCCTTCCACTATGTCTATGAACACCACGCCGATGAAGCGGACTGGTTCTTAAAAGCGGATGATGACACATACGTGGTGGTTGACAATCTGCGCTGGATTCTGTCCAACCACACCCCCGATGAGCCCATCTACTTTGGGAAACGCTTTAAGCCTTACACCAAACAGGGCTATATGAGTGGAGGTGCAGGCTACGTGCTCAGCAAGGAAGCCCTCAAGAGATTTGTACAAGGTTTTCGCAACAAGGTTTGCACACACACGACCCCCGTCGAAGACCTAGCATTGGGCCAGTGTTTGGAGAAGATGGGTGTTCTAGCGGGGGACTCCAGAGATGCTCTGCATCGGGAAACTTTTCACCCGTTTGTGCCCGAGCACCATCTAACCAGCAAGTTCTCCAAGAGCTTCTGGTACTGGAACTACTGTTACTATCCAATTGTTGAGGCAAGTCCCTGCTCGTTTTTATGTATTAACCGATTGCAAACTTCAGTGGTGTAAAATAAAACTTCTACCTTAATACCAATCAACATGAAAGCTAATTACGGATCGTTCCTGTTATACAGACATCCTGTGAGTGGATTATCCTCATTAGAAAAGGACAGGCCAGGTTAAGAAGAGATGTGGATGAGAGACTGAACCATAAGTTAAAAATACCTTGCTGTCAGTTATGTACCCCATCCTTTAAGCAAGAACATTTTTTCATAACGAAACAGTTTAGCCTTATTTTTAACAAATTAACGCCATATTGTTATAAATTTAAAAAGACAAATCAAAGCACTAATGGCTAGATGAACAGAGTGAGCAAATGGGGATAAAAGAGTTCACATCAAAGTAGATATCTGCGACACAGACGATGCCCTGTCAGAAAAAGGACTGATGCTAAACTGGCATGGTTACTCATTCCAGGCCTACAAAAGGCATAATCCACCAGGTCTTCAGTGTATTCCTGAATCAGATCTAATGGGTTTAAAAGCCTATCAAATGCTGCAAAATGACTCATCCATTTGAGCCAGGTGTGAAGGAGAAGCGATGCATAGACAGGATTATTCACTGATAGTGCTGAAATAACTAAAGTCAGCTTGTAGAACGGACACATCAGAATTTGAGCTTGAGACAACTTTTAGAGAAATTTCATTTCCACTCTCGTAGTTTCTTTGTAGTTTAACCTTCATATCCAATCGGTGAGGCCTTTCGAGTCAAAACCAATTAATATCACCTTAACTGAGGAACACTGATGCGCTTGCTTAATGAACATAAAAACATTATATGTCATGATTGAAAAATCCACATGATGCCAAGCTTACAAATGTGCATAAATATGTATCTTTACAATCATCATTGACTAATCTACCTTTTTATGAAGTTGTTTCTTTCAGTTCGGTGATATTCATGAAACATGCAGGCGCATGTGACAGATGGAATCTTTAAAAATCTATGGTCAAATTTAGATTTGAATTCTGTTTATAGAATGATGGCAACCCTTCTGTATCTTAAAAGTACATTTTAATGGCATGGCTGAAAACATGACTTGGATTACATGTCATGCTTTTCATACAAGACCACATTTAGCTTAGAGTGAACAAAGGATAGAAGAAAACAGCCAGGACTTACTTATGACAAAGGGGTTTGTGTGGGGAATATTAAAAGTGAATATATCAGTGCTGCCTTCATATATGTGTGATATGTTATTATTTTCTGTTCTATATTATTTTGCATATGTGTGATCTGTGTGATATTCCTCTGTAGGGTCCTCAGTGCTGTTCAGATTTGGCAGTATCGTTCCACTATGTGGATGCAGAGCTGATGTACATGCTGGAGTACTACACCTACCACCTGAGAGCTCATGGATACACGCCACGATATCGGCCCCCCGTACACTACGGAGTGACCCGCCCCCCGCTCTCACAGACAGCCACCACGGTGGGAGTTAAAGCATTTCAGGAGGTGACAGACGGGCGGAGTCATGAAACGTCAGCTTTCTATGTAAATGGAAACCAAACCAAGGAAGAGACACACCCAGAAAAGGGGGTGGAAGATGAGCGGAGCCTCGCTGAGAACAGAACCGCTGTCACACATAATAACCATCTATGATTCGTGTGCTGGTTTTCAGCCTGGGCTGAATGTGCTGTAACCGCGTTGTGTCTGATCTACATTAGAATCGACACTGGAAGAACTGGTGGCTACTTTCACCCTGTGACAGGGTGATATGAGCTGTGGTCGAGAGAGTGACTGTTCCAGAAAAGTCTGTTAGCCTCTGCAGTGTTTTGACAAACTTATCTTTTCTTCTGACAGAGTGTACTAAATGAAAACACCCAGATCATCCCGATCTCAGTATTCTACAGTGAGCTCTCCAGGAGTGCAGGAGGTAATACAGTTTTAATATGGGTCAGTGGCAGCTACTAACACTTGGCTTTTTAAAAAACAAAACAAACATTAACATTTGATTTTCCATATTTGCTACACCTGGTCATGTGATCTTCTCGATTTCTGATTTTTGACACAGCCACAGTTTACTATTCACTCCATAAGTCACTGAGTTTTTTTTTTTGTCCTAAATTAAATGGAGAACAGCTTGATGTGTCAGTACTGTGAAATATTTATCCTTTTATAGCTATTTTTGGGATGTTGAATTATAAATCATACAGTTGATCATACAAATGGATACAGTTATCCTCTTGACTTCTTGAGAAATATAAATATTGATTTTTAAACTACTGAGCTCCTTTGAAATCTTTGCATTTTGAATGACTTTTTTTTCATTTACAACCAAAAGTGATGCATTGTTTCTTATAGAAATAAAAGCAACAATTGTGCTGTATAAATGGCTTTTTTATAAAATTAAAAAAACCTGAACACCTTAAATGTAAAATACATGATTAAATGAGTAAACATGCTTCTGTTTGGTAGCACTGAAAAGTGTTGTATTAAACAAAATCCCAATGAATCCCACCTGTCTAACCACTTCATGTGTAACTCCTAAGTATGACTGAATGTTACTGTCTCCAGCTCAAAGAGTCAATTAAACAGCTACAGAAGACAATGAAGGAACATTTAATAGAACAAATTATGTATAAAAATTTGGTTTATTCCGAGCTTTTGACAAAAAGAATACATAATAAAGAAACAGAAATGATCACTTGTAATTACTTTGTCAGATAAAACCGTTACAATCTGCTTGGTTTATGATCACTTCCACTTTCCAGGCCGCAGATGTTTTTGTTTTCTGTCATTGTAGTCAAAGCAAGCTCTTCCAATTAGAATGTCTACAGTCTCTGTAGTAACCTGGAAAAAATACAACAGACATAAATTATGGCATATATAAAAAATCAATCGTGGAACACAAACTAGAAAAGAAATGCACATTTACTCATTCACACTGGAAACATCTGTTTAACCAAAGTAGAAGCTCACGGAAGCTGTTCTGTCCGATTTTATCCTGTATCAGACAAGAATTTAATATCTGCTTTCAAGCAGAGTCCAGAAAGGGCAGTTACCTCAGCCTGGCCTTGTTGAGAAAAATGCCTCTCCTCTCTGGATAATCTCGCCTCCATGGACCATTGTCTATAAGGCAGAATTACAAGACTGAGAGTCAAATCAGTAGATTAAGGTTTTATCACTATATCATGTTTTTCTATAAGAAGTTGCATCAAAGTCAAGACATGAATTAGAATGACCACCACAGAAAACTGGGATGTGGATATTTGGTTCTTGTTAATTACCAGACTCTGAATTTCTTCTTCCCATTAGACCAACAAATATGTCATCCATTTCTCCTTTTAAAAAAAAGAGAAAACAATTATTTAATAATAAGGTATTACATGACATTTGGAAGGTTAAAAATGAATATTTTTCATATTATTGGGTCTCACTTTTTTGTGGTGGCTGGACAGCATCTTCCTCTGAAAACAAAAGCAGGAAAAAACATCTTTTAAACAAAGGTGTGGGACGTTTAAGAAAAAAATAAATGAATGATCATAAATACGGTGTTATATAGAAAGTAGGAAAACAACTGACTGCACACTGTTTTTTGTTAGGTACAGTAACACAAACATTTACATTATTACGGGAAAGACGTGAATGAAATCTGTAAATAGTTTAATCAGTCCAAAACATGACTCACCGGCATTTCTTTTGCCCATCAGTCCAACGAAGCTGTCATAATCCAAGTCAGTATACCTCTTCAGAATGCTCCGCTTGAGGTCCTCCAAGCTTATGGTCTGCTGTAGTTATGATAAGAAAAATAATCAGTTTCCTTTGAGAAAAAAAAAGAAAAAAGGGGGAAAAAAAGCTGCCTAGTTTTTACGCATCGCAAGGAACCCACATCCAAGGTCGATCTGCGCGCTCCGGTTTCCTCGCATCTAGACTGGCTGTACCGAAGTTTCAAGATGAGGAACAAAGTCACCAGCAGCAAACCTCGTCTCATTTTCTCAGCACCACCTGCGCGAAAACATTTACAGTTATAATGTCAAATGATAACCCTTTATTATGAGGAAATACTAAGACTTATCTTTGTTCAAATCAAGTTCAACCTGTTGCACAAGCATACAGTGAGCAGCACGTAAAGGTGCACGGTTGAAGATTTACGAGATGTATTTTTATCTTTCTATTATAATCACAGAGTTTACCTTATATATTACCTTCTATATGTCATTAAAAGACCAGAAAAACAAACCTAAACACCAAGACATTCTCTTTACATAGTTGTGGAGAAGCAGACCAGTTATTGCAAACATTAAATAAAGAGGACAGCTTGAAGCTGGTAAAAAATAACGAAGAAAAAAATAAAAACGATGCAAAGCTTCTAAAAGTGATTTGCATATATCCTTTTGAACTTATATTTGTATTTTATTGATTCAAAAATTTTTTTTTTACCTGTTTTCGTTCGAGGAGATAATCTGTAAAAGGAGTCAGCTGCCTGCGCTCTGGTGCAGACGGATAGGTCCTCCAGTAAGATCCAGTCTAAATGAATGCAGCATCCAGGCTTTGCGCTATTAAATAACAGTTGGACACCTGCGTAACGCCAATCAGCAACTGGAGCGTAGGTGGGATAACAGGTCTCATATCACGTTGTTCCGACGGCTACGGAACTCTCATCGAAGGTTATGATGCTGCTGGGGGCGTTTGCCCCCATCAGATGTCACGCATGGCATCAAAAAGGAAGGAAAGAAAAAGGTCTCTGAGTGTTACTCTCCTCATCATGCGAGGGTTCTAATGGCAGCTGTTTAAAAGAAATACACAAATAATCATGGGAAATAATTGGGCTGTCATGTTTTTACTTAAGTCTGAACTTGTGTACTTACTCTTATTAAATTAAACAAGACCCATTTATGTGATTTACTTAAGATGACATTTTTCTTATTTTCACTTTTTTAAATTTCTAAGAGAAAAAGAAGTTAAAGTGCCCAAAAGTTTGGCACTCATTGTTTGAACTTATAGCACCCCATTAGGAAAACATTTAAGTAATTTCCTTTTCTTGACATCCTTCCTGTAAAAGCCTGTACTACCAGATCATTGGGCCGCATTGTTTTTTTTTAGGAGTATCCACATTTCTGATGATGTGTAGGTCAGTGATATTTCGGCAATGTTAGGGAATTGCCATATCAATATGAAATTGAACAGAACTTTTGAAATGTGACTTCCATTATATGGATTGGTGTGAATGAAAAGGGCTGCAGATTGGAGTCCAATCACAGCCAGAATCATCAGTTTCTGTATCACTCATGTGAGAAACATGAATCAGAAATGATTCATGGTGTGTCCATTGCCCCATACGCACCCCCCCCCCCTTTAAAAAAAGAAAAAAAAAAGAAAAAGAAGGCTAATAACTTTTTCACATTTTTAAACATGTGAATTCAAGATGCACATCTAAGGCCATGATGGAAAACTTTCAGGTTTTGGCTTTAGGGGTAATTATTCAGACCTCTGCCCAAAATCAGTAGGCTGTATCATTGTTACAGTGTTTGTTCATGTATGGCAAACATCCTTCTGGTTGCTCATGTTGTCAGAATATGCAACCTTTAGTGGTTTAAAAAAAAAAACACTTAAAAGTGAATTACAAAAATGCAAACTTGAAATGTAAAATTTGAGCTGAGGATGTGGGAAGAGTTTACTGTAAAGACTTTTCCACGAGTCATGTTTCTGGTACATCTGCATGTGACCAGCGTTACTCCTCGTGAAGTTTTTTATGTTATAACAACCCTACAGTCAGTAGGCTTCATTTGCACACTATTCCACAGATTTTAGAAAGAAATTCGAAAGATATCAACTACCTCTGCATGTCCCAAGTATTTTGTCTATTTTTTAGTGATAAGAAAATAGGAAAGTATGGAATCATGACTGGGAGGGAAATGGAAAATGTGCAGAAAAAGTCTTTATATGTTCAAGGATTAGATCCACCATCCCCTTATCACAAAGTATAAACACATAAACACAAGTGAGATGTGTAAAGTGGATGCAATTATGTAAAAGACATAAAACACTGACATGCTGACAAAGTTAAACAGATGGTACAGTCGGACTCTTTATATCAACTCAAAACATCTTGCTCCGTGGAGTCATTTAGCTATTATACATTCTGTAATGAGACATCGAGGGCCAAACCTGTTTCTACAACAACACAAATACAGGCTGTGTTGGAAAAGAATTTACCATTATCATACTTTCTGGTACAACTAGATTAGTTTATCATTTATGACTGAACCGGGGGCTTTAGATCCACACAGCACGGCTGAGATTGTGCTGCCAGCTGCATTACTGACAGGTAGAATTTATCAGAGTAGTCTGTTTTTGTTTTGAGTTGTTAGACTGTAACAGAACCTCTGTGTCACAACGCAATTGGAAAATGTGATTCTGTCAGAAAAAAATGAGTTATGTAGACCATTGCAGCTCAGAAATCGCACTATACAAGCACTATTCAATGGGCTGTACTGTTTCCATAAACCCTGATCAGAATCAATGAATACCCTCAGCTTGGGGGGAGTCCTTTGTCAAAATGCTGATTAAACACTCTTCAGTCCAAGTTTAAAGATACACTACGTAACTTATGTCATTTTCTCAGTGGCACGCACCCTGTCAATGGCTTCCATCCATCCTACCTTTACTGAGAGCTCTCTCCACACATTAAAAAACTGTATTATATTAACTCTTGTATAATCTCATGCACTGTCTCTGGCTCTATTTTGTTTGCTCCCTTCCTCTAATGTTTCTTTGCTGAATCCACCATGTTTCACATTCAAAACGTCTGGTTCGTTTGCATCTGCTTGCAAGTGTGTAACACATGTGCAGAGCAAAACTCATCTCAGTTGAAAAAGTTGTATAGTGTGGTTTCTCAGCTGCAGGACACTGCTGGGCAGTAACAGCTCTGTGCCATCAAAAGAGACTGGAAAGCAGAATTTTGGGGGTTAAAAATTGCAGAATGTCCCTTTAAAGCGAGGAGTAAACATTTATTTTGACCAGTGTTCGAGGAGATAATCTGTAAAAGGAGTCAGCTGCCTGCGCTCTGGTGCAGACGGATAGGTCCTCCAGTAAGATCCAGTCTAAATGAATGCAGCATCCAGGCTTTGCGCTATTAAATACTTGGATAAGCAGCTTTTGTGATGTGTCCTATATAAAATATGACTGAATTACTCATGCAAAGCAGTAAAGGGGAATGTTATTTAGTATTCATTTAAATCCCGAGAAGACATCCGTGTTTATTATGAAAAAGCTTTTTCCTGTCATCATCAGCAGCTGAAAATGACTAAAATGCGGAGTTCATACCAAACCTGTCATCTTTTCTTGCAATTACACATGCAATTACACTTATGTTGATGTTGCCGCACACATTTGGAATGCAAACAAGCATGAATATTTCAGTGAAGCAAAGTTTGACACCGTAGCTGTGAAACAGGCAGGTGGAACTAGACCGCAGATATCACTTCCTGTGGCCTCTGGAGGTTTTATGCCACACAGAGGAGGGTGTGACACCAACAACAAAGCATCAGGTCAGAATTCAAATAGAGCTTTACATAGAAGGTTAATTCCCATGTTTTAGCAATGACTTCCCATTTCCATATTTGTCCTTTTCCTCTGTAGCACTGGGTGTGTGAAGTGAGAGGAGTGCAGGGCTTTGGGATGGGAGATCTAACAGGCGTGGGGAAGTCATTAACAGCATATTTACATTATTGATGAGTTTTTTTTTTTCTTTTCTCTCCCAGTAATCAAAGCAACTTCACTTGTGGAGTAACGCACAGGGAAAGACTGCCAGGGGCTGTTTATCCACAACATACCACAGCAGAGGAAGCTTTTCATCTGGCAGAGAGACAACTGGATATATAAGCTTCTGGGCTCGATGGACGTCCTGCTATACATCATGAGTAGTCACACACCCTGTGGACTTTGGAGCAGTATGACGTGCGTCCTTTGCCTGTATGGCGTTTAGCTGTCATCTATTCCTGATACCTGCCTCACTTTCACATCTGTTGCACTCTTTTGAGGCATTATCTTCCCTCAGAGCAGCAGACAGCTGCAAAGGTTCAGGGGCAATCTCTTACCTTGACAGGTCAGCAGGATGTTCATGGTTGGATCAGTAACAGCGGGAAGTTATTAGCAACTATAAATGAACCAGCATTGAAAAGAGAAAAAAAGGAGACATAGTTCAGGCACAGTATGACATCATTTAAAATGAAATCTCTGTACAGACTGAATATATCCATTTACTTTGTCAATGTGACTGTCACTCAGCTGGACATTTGAAAAAAAAAAAAACATCCTTAGCAAAAGATGAATTATATCAAGGGTCCATGAAAGTTACCTTTTTCATCCGTATGTGAAATGAAGGTTGTCTTAATTTTCGTTTGCATAGGCCAATCCCTATTAAATAATGTTCCCTATTAAATAACGTCCTTAAATGTTAGATGTTACTGAGCAATGAGCGTTAGCAATGTGAGCAATGTACAGTAATTGAAACACATCACTCCAAAACTTGCTTTTCTGAATATCTCACTTCCTTTTAGATTACAATGGCTTTGTCTTTTTTTCAAATCTTTTTTGTATATTTATTGGAAAATATTTTCTATGAGCTTTGTACATGAGCTTCAAAATACTTTTTATATTTTTACATTTGTAACTTTATCAATAATGGACAGGATGGATGTCTTTGTCTGCTTCGACTAATGATTCTTGTCCTTTTTATTTTTACAAATAAAAACTGGATTAATGCATGTTTTATATGCAATTTATACTTTCGCTGTAATAAGACAGATATATAAGAGATATAGTAGGCCTACATAATTGTTCAGTGAAACTTTTACTTTATCTAATATAGCTGTTGTTTTTGCTATTTTTAAAAATATAATCAATATGTGACTTCTATGAAACAAATACCCTCTATATCCAATGAAATTACAAAATTTGCACCTCTGTTATTAAATACAATGAAATATGTTTATCAAAATTGATGGATAATCTACATTAAACCACTGTTTTTTTTCATTTATTTTCAGACCACCTCTGTAGCATGCTCTATCTTGTCACCTGCATGAAATTAGAATTAAACTATAGAAAATAGAATTTACATGAGCTACAATGAGACTGACAAAATTAAGTTAAGGTGGAAGAAAAATTTTTATAGCAGAAGGGAAATGCAGAACAGCTGGGTGGAATTTCTCAACCACCTGTGTCCATGTCTGTAAGTAAACAGACACACACAATCTGCCAGCTATGGCCAAGTTCACATACAGCATTTTGCCAAAGGTTGTTTTTTCCTGTCATGCTTTTGGATAAACTGTCTACATGCAAACTTACACTTTGGCCCATGACAATAGATATTAACATGCATGTAAGTCTTGCTGTAACTAAAATATTTAACAAGCCCATTTTCTGTTGTTGATAAGTTCCTGGATTTTGGATGTAAAATTTTGTGGGAAAGAAGGCGGGAAAACAAAGCGAAGGGTACATAAGTAGGGAGGGGAATGATAGTAATACAATACAAGATATTCTCATTTCTATGAAATTTCCTTGTTTTCTATCTCCAAATCAAGATGTTCTTTTCTCACTGACACCTCCGTTTTCATTTAATACATATAGTAATTAACCAAGACTGACACAACCTTGCTTCAAAACACAAACAAAAGCGTACTGGCAAAGGATGAGGATTTATAATGTCCGTGTTGGTTATCATGCCGTGCATTTTTACCATTTAATTCCCCATCATTTAATAATGTTAGATAGTTCAATTTGTTTGGAGGTCTTTGCAAGGACATAAGAACACACATTTATTCTTTTGTGTGGTTATCTGTTAGAGCAGGAGACAGAGCCTGGAGTAGTGTCACCATGTAATTCCTCTCCTGTCTTTAATTGAGCTGCCAATCCTCAGTATGTGCAGGGTTTCATGGCCTGAGAGGGAAAAATAAAGTAAGTTCCACCCTAGAGTAGCACAGGCTTACAGTGACGCCACAGCCCCTATGGGAGAAATGTTATGAAACAGTGAGCAACCAGAGGAGCACAGGAAAGCTGTGTGAGTAAGGTGAGAAGAGGAGAGAGACAATGAGATGTGAGGACATACAGGATGTAACTATATTAATGAACAAATTTGTGTTGTATGAAGTGTAGAATCCCTTGCTGATAAGTCCAAAGGGTATCCTGCATGTGTGAACACCAACACAGAAAAGTTCATCACACTCTCAGTGGCCATTCTGGCTGATTATAGTTGCTTGTGGCGACATGAAGGCTAAAATAAGCAGAACTGGAGACCGAGCCTCTCCATTGTAGATTATAAGACACACCTGACAATAATTGAGTTAATGGGCTGTAATCTAGTGGGGGGGATTTTAACTGAGAGTACACTTTATAGCACTCCTTGGGTCATGCAAAATGACTTTGATGGATGTCAATTTTTAATGTCCTGTCCTCCCTGATCTTTGACTTGCAGAGCCCTGAAGTGTCACTTTCATCTAAATGTTAATTTGCAGACTGCTTCTTTAAAGCTGGCATGGACTCTGATCTGCTTTTAAAGTCTGTTGGCATAGGCCCGCAGTGGGTATGTGTAATTGAGCAGCCATGTCGCTCCATCAAAGGACTTTTTTTTTTTCAATCTTTTACCAAGTGTTTCTCAGTACTGAGCAAAAAGTGTTTGTTTTTTTCGATCTTTTCTCAGTGGAAATTGCTGGCAGTCTGAGAGAAGACATCTCTGTGATGCTGCAATGCTTTTAAGATGCTCACTTCTCTTTTTTAGATTGGTGACCTTTTTTTTGGTGGGTCTCAAAATGGCAATTTTCTACACTAGAAGATACGTTAGCATCCTGTTCATCACAAACATGTCTCTCTCATTGCCCCCTGGCCATGCCTTATTTGCACTTCAGTACATAAAATGGTTCCAGTCAGATGATTTATGCATCAGTTTCTGACCTGAGAGACCTTAGTTCGAAATTAGACCACGGTAGAGCATTGCATATTGCAGAATCATCTTTAGTTGATAATACATTTTTTTTATATCTAACTAGAGGGTAAGTAGCTGTATCCAGGGAACAGTAGGAAGATTCCCGTGTTTTAGAAAAAAGCTAGCGACGCCATAACAAGCTCAAAACAATGAGAATGAATCAGAGGGAAGATGGCATCACTCCTCTGTAAAAGGCTGATGAATTGCTGATGAAAACTAAAATACCCAAAGTTTTGTACAGTGTTTAGAATAATTAGAAACATATACAAAGTAACACTAACACAAATCTTAAAACTGCTTTAATCATATAGAATCACCATTGCCTCATTAGAATCTCCACTACCAAAAAACAACCTACGATTAAATTTTGCTTAAAATATGACTAAGTTAATGAATCAAGTGGAAAACTCAAATCCAAGAACTACTGATTAGTACAGTTTGTAAAAAAATAAATTGGGCAAAGATTAAAGTAAATGGAAATGTCACCTTATCTGATCATTTTTTCTTATAAATTTTCTTATGAATTTCTTATAAATTTCTTGAATCTTTTTATTTTCTTTTATTTTGCCTCAGCTACAGCTCACATCTTCATCTTGATTCGTGCTCTGACACCATTATGACCATGAGCTCTGAGCTCTGGGCTGCCATACTGATCACGATTATTTTACTACGCTGGAGTTGCAGTATCCATATACCTTTGTAGAGGACCATAAAGGGAAACATTCACATATTATGGAATCTCAAGTGAAATGAGCTTCCATCCCACTTGGCTATTAGCAAACAGATTGTTTTTGGACCCAACCATTTTCTGCACAACATTTCATTCATTAAATCCTGCCTGCTCATAAATCTGTTTGAAATGCAGTTATACAATCATAATGAAAAACTGACACTGGAGCCATGAATCAGTTCATGGTCGCATTACTCATCCTTTGATTCAGTTTGGACATTTAATATATTGCAGATTTTGAGCCTTGTCCCTTTTTGCTGCACACACGAATAGATGTTCTTCTGGCCCTTCATGAGTGTGTGTATCCATGTGAGGATCCCATATGTTCACAGATGCATGAAGGAAACCTTCAATATTTCAAAAGAGTGTGAATGAGCTTACAAACGCTTAATGTGTTTAATTATTCCCTCTGCCAAGGTGGAGGACATGTATGCGGGGAGCAGGTTAAACTGTTTGTCTGTTAGCAACAAAACTAGGGACAGATTATGATTGAACTTCAGGAAATCTATAAGGAATGAGGAACAAATGATTAGAATCTGCACGGTGGTGTAGTGGTTAGCACTGCGCCCTCACAGTGAGAAGGCTGCGGGTTCGAGTCCCAAGTTGGTCAGGATTCCGGCTTTCTTGTGTGGAGTTTGCATGTTCTCCCCGTGTATTCTCACCAGGTACTCCGGCTTCCTCCCACTGTCCAAAGACATGCATGTTAGGTTAATTGGGCACTTTAAAATTCTCCCTGTGTGAGTGGTTGTCTGTCTCTCCATGTCGGCCTGGCGACCTGTCCAGGGTGTACCCCGCCTCTCACCCGTTGACAGCTGGGATAGGCTCCAGCACACCCGCGACCCAATTGGATTAAG
>JAVQJG010104051.1:0-26716 GCA_036024015.1 Craterocephalus amniculus | reverse complement strand
AAATAACTGTCCATTCATTGTTCTAGATTGACTCTCTCTCTCTCTCTCTCTCTCTCTCTCTCTCTCTCTCTCTCTCTCTCTCTCTCTCTCTCTCTCTCTCTCTCTCAGTCAGACATGTGCCTCTATACTGGCGCCCAGTAACAGCCGTTGTGAGCCAACTCTCTTACAAACACAGCCGGGATTTGCACTCGTTGTAAACAACATTGTTCGGGATGCCAGCGTGCTTGTGTATTGCGCAGCATGAGATGATAATTGCTTCTAAGTGTGAGTGAAAATGGATGTTTGTGAACAATGTGCTGAAACGTACATAGCTTTCATAACTTGACACAGATTTCCAGACTGGTTAGTGTTAGATAACCAGATGCATGAAATGTAAATACAATAACTCATGATTACTGTGCTTGGGCAGGATTTTTAGTTCTTTGTAATCACAATTTCTGCTTCGTTCGCCACTATATCCCAGAGCGTAATTTGGTAAATGTTTACATGCAAGACTCTAACAAGTATACATGTCACCTACTGTAAACACTGAGCCTGATAGGAATGCTCTTCATGCTGCTGATAGGGTTCTCCACTGTGCAGGCATAAACGTCATCGTCCGACATCAGGACGCGCGTGATGGTCAGCACCTTTTGGTCATGTGAAAGCAGCAAACGGGAGTCATTGGTCAGCACCTTTCCTCCTTTCAGCCAACTGTAGATGGGCTTTGTGCCATTGTCGTGAGAACAGTGGAGGTTGAAATATTCACTGTACTCCAGGACTGAAGAGGCCATCATCTGGATGTAAGGTTTGGACACAGGAACTGAAGAAGAATAAGGCATAGCAGGCTTGAAACTGAACTTCAAATATATGAGACATTTGACCACATATTATGTTAGAACAACTAATGAGTCAAATCCCACAGAGGAACACATGCAACAGCGTGAATCACTGCTAAAATACTCCAGTGTTGTAATTATGTTGGCAGATTAATATATTTTCAACTTATATTGATCTTTTAGTTCAGAACTCCTCCTCAGTGCCCTGCTCTGATTGCTCAGATGTTTTAAACTATTTGAATAAAGAATAATTTTGTATACCATCCACAGTGAGCTCAATGTAGTGTTCTCCGGTAAATGTGTCATCAGTGATGGAGATTTCCACCTCGTAGGCTCCCTCATCTGAGAGCTGCAGGTTGTGGAGAAGCAGAGAGCCATTCTCAAACACCAGGATGCGGTTGCGGTACTCAGGTCTCAGGTTTCCGATGATGTCCGTTCCTATGGACTGGACCACAGTGATCGATTTCACTTTGTCCCTCTTTAGCTGCCACTTGATGACAGGCTTGTCAGAGCTGATGCTGGAGTAGCTGACAGATAGGAGCGCCTCTTTACCCACCGTGCCCCTGACCACCTGGGTGTGGGTGGTCACGTTTACCCCTGAAATCTCACCTGTAAAAAGACAGAAACACTGGTGAGCTGTCTAACTGAAGAGCAAATAGAGGCCAATATGATGACAGGATAGGGTTGTTTGAGGGCACAGTGTAAACAAATGGCATGCACTTTGCAATTTTTGATTGATTTTGATTAAATATATGATAAAATTCTGCATAAACGACACAAATCACAGCAGTGCTAAGAGATAGCAATATTTTCTGACAATACTCTTTTACTCTATATGTATGATTTATGGTTTTTATTTGTATAAAAATATCATACGTTTTGTTTTACTAGGTGTACTTGACACAGCCTTACTTAAATTATTTTACAGGACAATATGAGACATTTCTAATAAGATATATGATGTTATTTGATCTAATTGAACAGATGCTGCCTTTTAGCAGAACTGTTTGTAATTCAAACAGAAAAAAGATAATTTTGGTTTAGTTTTTTTCATCTAATTGTATACTTACTTTAATTTTCAATGTAAGGAGTAAAACATGTGTCATGGTTATAGATCATCTATCCAACATACATCAATGGATATGTAGCACAGACAGACGGTAGAAATCATAATTCAGACACATTGTATGGCTGTAAAAAAGTATTTTATATGTTGTGCCAATTTGTTGAACAGAACATTGTGAGAGCTACCATTCTTCGAGCCATTACTCTGAGCGTTTTTTTAATCACAAAAGTTTAGAAACTGAAAGGTTTAATATAAGCTACAACAACATAACCTGTGCCCACAATGCTTTCAGCCCCATAATGTCTGCTCCCATCATGCCCACAAATCTGTTTCTCAGAAACTCACCAGGGAATTCCTCATGACCTCATGGAGCGAACAAATAAAAAAACAATTTTGATTTGTGTTCCTCGCTTATTATTCTCCTCCCACAGGGATATGGGAATAAAGTTTTATAGTGTAAGCCACATTTCTACCTTTAAAGAGGCGCCCTGTCTTGGAAACCCAACAAAGCAAAGCTATTATGTTCACAGTAGAGGTTCCTATAACTCAGCTGTAGCTGGACACATGGAGGTCTAAACATTGGATGCCTGTTAGGGGCATCCTACTGTTTGGCCTCAGTGATGGAGAGATCAACCCAGAGAGGAGAGAGAGAGGGTCTGCACTGTTCACAGTTCTTTGCAGTGAGGCAGTTAGCTGGGCATCGCTTCATTGCCGTGGTAACCATTTGGTCCGCCTGACAGGGGTTGTCAAGGCAATAAGACAAAGGGCGCGATTGTTTGGACTAGTTTCCTCCCTTGAAAAGAGTGAGAGAGGGTTAGAGAGAGAAATTCTTTGTCACTGGTGAAGCTGGAGCTAGACACAGGATCCAGTGATTCTTCTACCAAAACTGGCCTTGGGTAAACTGGGCTCATGGTACTGTTGTGTAATCAAACAAAACATTTCCAAACTTTTTGACTTTTCATCAAATGAACCGAAATAGAGCGCTGCCCGACTCACAGCCCCACCCAAAACCTTTTTGATTATCACCCTTACCCTACATGTCAGCCTCTCACACACCTTCAATGGCCACTAAATGCTCCGTTGGGTTTGAAACGGGGCTCCGTATTGAGCTCCACCCATGAACAAATCCATTGTGCTGCTAAACCATGGAACACAAAAGAAAAATCATCTGAGACTAACTCAACCTGGATTAGCTTCTCTTCTGCAATCTAAGTGACACAACACTAAAGCGAAATAAGAAAGTTGTCCAGGGACCGACAGCAGAAGGAACTAAATGTTGGGATTTTTCAGCCTTTTTCTATGCAATTACTTTACAGTGTCATAATATTCCATTAGACTTGCTGCCATCTAAAGTCTGACAGTCTCCAGAAGAGTCCTCTTTTCACTGGATAATTCAAGAAACATTTGGACATACCTGTGAAAAGAAGGAGGAGGAAGAAGAGGCCAAAGAGAGTGAGGAGTGGAGGGATCCCAGTGGAACTGTTGCCTGTAGAGGAGGTCTTCCTCTCCACCTTCATCTTGTGTCCTGGGCAGAGTCTTTCTCCCGCTCAGTGAGCATGGTTTATCCACCCTGGGCACATCTGAGCGGTACAGCACTCTCTCCACTGCCTGCTTGCCTGCAACGCTGGCCTCCGCCTGGTCACACTGAGCCCCACTCTCCCCACAGCACCCCAGTCACAGCCAACAACAGCCAACTGTGTGTGTGCGTGTTCATGTGAGACAGAGCCTCAGTGTGGATGAGCTCCTCCACTCAACTTTGGCCTGTCAAAAGAGAGCTCGGAAAGGAAAAAAAAAACGTTTGCTTGTTTTCGGCGCAGATGAAGGGTCTTATATCTTTTAAAGCTTATTTGAAAGAAGTATCTTCATACTTAATTCAGCTATGTTGCTGGGGGAAGGAGCTGCCATTTAAATGTTTCTCCTCTCTTTGGCCCACTTTTGCCACATTGTTCAACTTCTTCTCTGGACTGGAGACATGTAATAAAATCATAATTTATCAACAACCAATCCACAGACCCACAAGCATACAACTTTGAAAAATTGTGTTGCATGTTCTGTGGTGTTGTCTAAAAGTTACAGAAGAGGAGGAGAAAAAGAAAACAGGTTGTGCTTGCGTTGTCCTCTAGATGGGGTAAATACTCCATTGAGCCATGTACACAATGTTTGAGAGGATGGAGGCAATACAATGAAAAGAGTGTTGGCCATGTTTTGACAGTAAAGCTCTGAAAACAAGCAGGCGCTCCCCAGGAAAAGAGTGTGTGTCAAAACACAATAATTTACATCGTGAATTTTGGAACTTCAACCTGGCTGTCAAACACATCAGTTAAATGCTATGTGCAACTCTGCTTTCTGTCCTCATGTAGGAAGAGACATCATAGGAATGTCATGCTTTTTTGCTGATGTGCATACAAGGCCGGGTGCATAATAAGTCATTTCACCCGCTTTTCAAAAACCTTACATCATTTTTCTTCTTTTAGAGCATTTTAGAGCATTTCTCAGTAGAGGAGAAATCCATGGTTGTTAGTGGGACTGTGGGAACAGCTGCTGCGGGGCCACCGGTCTTTGCAGTGGGCCATCAAAGTGGAACCTCATTCCTTCACCTCTAGCCTCTCTCAAAGCTGCACTTCCCCAATTCTCTCATCCTTGCAGGCACTTTAAATCAAGTGGGGAATTTTCCAGTCAGGAGAGCAAAAGACAGGAACCAGACGGAGTTTGAGCTAGTTTATGACCCAAATGTTTACATTTTCTTACCAGAAAAGCATGTTTTCTTCCTTTTTAATGTCATTCTTTCCTTTCACAGAATGAATGTAATCTGGTGTTTAAGCAGCTATGGCCATAAAGTCACTTCTTCTCTATCCCCTCATTATTATTCAGTTGTGTAACCTACTTAGCATGAAAAAATAGTCCCTTCTAAGATGGAGGCCAGTAGGATAACCACTGGATAGGACATAATTGCGCCCCCTGCTGTAGGCTCTGGGTTGCTCATCTCTAATTATCACCCAGGAGACAGGAGATCTTTTCTCACTGACAACTTGTCTGAGAAATAGAACAAGCCAACCAAGCGGTTCTTTCCTATGATGTACTCCAAAAATAGTCCAGCTTCGACTGAATAAACTGTAAAAATGGAAGAATGGACTCTCTGATATGTTTAAAACTACCATTTATTCAACAAACTACTTTCCATGTAAATTTATTACTATGCTACTTGAGAAGATATCTACTGTAAGCTGATGTTTTTAAAAAATCTAACAAAAAAAACAACAAAAAAAACATTTTTCCCCTCACTATTTGAATTCAATCTAAAGAAGGAAGTGGGTGTTGTGCTAAGTTTGGAGGTGTGCATACTATTGATTGTTCACCCACAGTCATTAAAGACACAGGAGAACATGGCCATGGCACCTTTGGGACTGAGTAGGAGAAAAGAAAGAACAGGTCCATATAAAACCCATAGAGGATGTTTATGAGATTGAGGCGGAGGAGTAATGTCAGCCTGAGGAGGACATTTTTGCACTCTGGCATTGCAAAAGCACTTCTAAAAAGATGTTGGTTGTCCTAGCTCTACAGCTGGTGACACGGCCCATTGACGTGTGTGTGCGAGCCAGTATAAGAGTGGCAATGAGTGACTTGAGTGAGATCTGCCTGCTAAAGTATGGGCTGTGTCTTTCCTGTGTGAGAATGCATGTGCAGTTTGAGCTTGTGCAGTGTGCTGCGTGGCTCAGATGTGTGTGGGTGGGCTGAGTGGGTGCACTGGGAGACTGAAGATGCACTATCCTGTTTCTCATAAAGTGAACAAGACTGCCTCGGCAAGTGGGGGGAGAGAAATTGTGTTTTACTTTATTGATTTAAATAGCTGTATTTCAATACGGCATCTATTATGAAATACGGGAAAAGGAGACACACGACTCTTCGGTTTAGGCGTTTTTGATTACACGTGTGGTGTATGATTAAGACAGTTTCAATGCAACCAGGACCTGCAACTTTGCACGGTGTAATTATTCAAAATGTCTCCTCTAATATGTTTCCAGCTCAGAACTTCATAACTGTTGTTTAGTCCAACTGCCAGTTAAAGCTAAATGCACACTTATAAATTATTCATGAGCTTTCTTGTGTTAGAGAACCACAAAGGAGACAGAATGCTGTTTTAGATTCAAGGAAGCCTCCAATTAAAAGCCCTGCTTATGCTGCAAAGGAAAATGAGCTGCTCTGGCTTCCGTGACATTCTGCAAAAATCTCAAAGTTTTGCAATTTAATTCAAGGACAAAAACAGAGGTGACGAAATGAGTTCAGTTTCAAACTGACGCATCCTTGAGTTAAGTTTACAACAGACATTTCACTTTAAATTTAAGGTTTATTTATTAGTGTAATGCCAGGATTCGACACCAAAGTTTAGCAAGGTACTATTGACTTACTTTTAAAGCACAGTGGCTCTACAAGCTTTTACAATGCAATTTTACACACCTGATTTTACACAAGTCAAACAAGTAAAACCCATCAACACAACAAAAGAGCATATAATACCATGATCTTATAAGGTAAAGCTGCACCAAATGCATCTGGAAAAAGTGTAATAACTGCATGCTCGAGGCTCTGGAAGATCAGATTCATAAAAAAATGCTTGAAACTGTGAAAAGGAAACATATTGTCAGAGAGATATAAATGAACACATACAACATAGGTAGCTACTTTTCCTCTGGTGAGTTTGAAGTTTTAATAATTTTGTCAGCATATAAAGTAATAACCACGATACAAGCACATCAGGAAACAAATGCAAAATAAATAGCTGAAGCCACTACTAACCAAAGTGTTACAAGGTGTTTACAGAGACAATATGCGCTGATCCATCCAGAATAAGCCCTGTTAAGCATTTAGAGGACATTCATTTTCACATTCACAGATCATCATCTAAAACTAGCACACTACCAGAAGTTTCACAAGTACATGCAGTGAGTTGCAAATTCTGGGTCAAAGACATCCGCACTGATGAGGCTGCTGAAGAAGCAGAGACGGAGTGTTAAATTTTACGAAAATCACACAACACACCCTTAAAACTGTTCATTTTCTACTGCTAAATCTTGCGTTCAAAAAGAAAATGACTCCTGGGGTTTAAAAAGGTGTGCCTGAAAGTCAAGCTAGCCGGCTGATGCCAGCCATCTCTCATTACCTTGCTTCTCCTCATTCTCTTCATCCAGGTCAGGACAGGCGCGTCACTGTTCTGGCACAGATGTGTCGTCTCTCTCTACTGCCCCCGATCTTCCTGTCTCTAAAAACGGAAACATGCGAGGCATAGTTAACGAATACAAAACCTGGAAAGAACAGCTTCTGTAGACCCTCCTACGGTCAAGGTTAAGGGCTCTGACGCAGAGCGGCAGGTGATAAGATTTTTAGTTAGTTGAAAAAAATGTCTACAGGATTTGTTAGTACTTAGAAGATGCAATCTGAATTAATTCTGCATGATGACAATTTCATTGTTTGTGATGGTTGATCTGACTGATGAAAACGTCTGCTGTGAAAAGGGGGACTCCCCCGATGGGAGGAGCTCAGGATGCTCAGCTCCACTCTGAAGGGTCCATTAATTCTGCCTGGCCCTTCTAGGTATATACAGTGCCTCATACACCTGGATCTATAAATACCTCTCCTACCCAAGGATACAAAGCAGCCAGCAAGTGGGTTAGGGAGAATTACTGATGCAGATCCACTATGGTAACCACATCCTCTCCATGAAGCAGGCGTAAGAGGAAAAAGTCCCATTTTTAGATGGCAACAATCTGTAATCTGTAAGTTTCCAGTGGCATCTGATTTGACTATGCCCAGGTGTCACTTGCAGAATGTTCTATTGATTTATTTTTAAGCATAATCTGAATGTAATGTCTTCAAAACACGAGAAAACACTCTTGTTTATTCATTTTTGTTATTTTCCCCCACTGTTATATAAAACAGAAACAGTGATAAATGCAGCTTGACATTTTCCAAGTAAAGTGAACTTGAACATCTTTTGTCTCTCGTGATTTAGGAGCACATCTTCCAGCAGATTCATCCGAGCCTTTAAGCGGAGAAATTAACTGAAAGATTCAATCATCTGTTGCTGGGGACCCTGCGGGGTAATTAAATGAGTCATTCAGTTATGCCGTGCATTAATCACACGTCATTTAAACCAAAAGGGGATTTAGGAAATGTATTTAACTTTGTATAGTATTTAAATCGATTATTTTCTTACTGTGTAAAAGAGTAGATCACTTTGTATTCCTAAATTGCATTTTGGCTCAGGAAGACAACTAGAGAAAAGCACCCTAAAAAAACATCAGAATATTCTAAATCTTATTGAAATAGTATAATGTTTTTATTCTTAGAGATTATTCATATGTCCAAATAAATAACTTCTCTACCACTTACCCTAAAGGACCAAGGTAGAGCTTATAAAAGGAGCTTCCCTTACCTGACGTATAGCCATAATGCCCTCTTTTGCAGCATTATGGGACTTATTCTTAGCCCTTGGTCCTACAACACTGACCTGAGACCCCCTGGCTGCCGTTGAGCACATCCCCAGTGCTGCTCACCTCCTCCCCTTCCGACTTGTCCTCTGGCTTCATCTTCTTGCGAGTCATGTGGCCACGGAAGCCAGCCTGGATCTTGGCAGCAGCCCTGTTAGCCTCGGGGTCATCCAGGGGGATGTCCATGATGTCCTCCTCTTCCTGGGGCCGGGTGCACTCCTCCTGTGAAGAGGATAACGGTGAAGCAGGAAGTAGGAGTTTATCGCAACAGATTTCATGGTAATAGGCGGATGTTTTCTTTGTGAAATACTAGTGGGAGTATTTCAGCAATAACAGATTGCGTGACCATATTTTGAAAAACTTAACTATATGCTGATCAGCTCTGTTGGATTTATTTATTTAGCAGTTAGGGAGTCGTGCTCGTAGAGCAGCTCAGACGTCTTCCTCTCCAGTTCTGTCTTTGCCATTCACCTTGCGAGATACAGTCTGTTAAGTTTGTGGTGATGATTTACCACTAATTGTTATTTTCCCTATTAATCATGGAAAGGTTTAAGAAGAAGCTTGAATCATCTGGATTACAGACGTCTGTTTTACCAGAAACGTCTGCATGTATTTATAGATAACTCCTCCAATTTTAAGCTGAATTCAGGGTTTAAAAAGATTTAGGTTTAAGTTTATCTTTTGAAAAACATAAAAAATAAAAATCTTCTTGGTCTGCAACAGTTCCCCAAAAAGCATTACCCAGCAAAAATGTTGCTGCGGTCAACACCAGCCACTCACTCAGATATTGACAATAGAGAATCCACAATCCCAAAGGAAATGTGGGGTGGGCAGAGGAGAAATTCTGGCCTGTCACAAACTGTCAGTGGCTTTAGTGCGAAGGCTATTGACAGATTATGTAAAGTTTTATTCAACGTGTGTGGAGAAAATGGATCAGCTATACCTTGTGTTATGCTTTTAGAAACAGACTGACATTTCATACAAAAACAGCCCACTGTCATCCCACTATCTTGGTGAAGCAGCGCATCATGTCTCCAGTGAAACCCCTCCAGTGTAGGAGTGTGACCACCCACCTGTTCGGCCAGCATTCATTAGCCTCTGTCTGACTGCTCACTAAGCAGCCAGCACAGTAGCAGAAACACACTGCTGCAGTGGATTTTTTCTGCCATCATACCTTCCTGGGGACTGTCATTTATTTATTACCTGAGAGGTCTTCAGTCTTAGTCTGACGAAGACTGATTTGAAATATCTTGAAATCTCATGCGGCATTATGCGCGCATGATGAAAACTGTTTAAAAGCTTTTTTTTCTCTCTTTCTTTTTTTTCTATAACAGTTTTTCAAGTGATTTCCTCTTTTTGAAAAATTCATCATTTGAAATCAATAAATGAACAATGGGTAACACATTGTGCTCTAGAAGGCAGGGAGAACAACACACAGATGCAGTTTGATAGCTCTTGTAACAATAGTAAGCACCATTAGTTAGTAGAAAAAGATCACCACAAGCAAATTACCATATGCACATTTACTAAATAAACCAAGAAGTAATTGAAAATAAAAAATTTGATATTTAGAAAAAGTTAATCTGAGCTTCCACTTACATTGTGACAGTCCATTTCTTATTCTCAGGGATGACTTCAGTCTTCAAATGGGCTGACTTGATATAACTTGTTTATCTGAATTTCTGCGCAGACCAAGTAAAGCGCTCTTTAAATGAGTCTGAAATAATACAGATGCCTGACTGGGTCTCGCTAACAAACCCTGTATGTTCAGTAACAGCCGCTCACGCACAGAGTGAGAGGGAGAGGAAGAGAGCAAGAGGGAGGGAGGGAAAGAGAGACCTCCTACAAACATAGCAGCATGTGTTTAATTTTTTCAGTCTCATTAAGGTTGATGGCCTATGATGTTCATTTTACTGTCCCAAATCTTTATTAAACTGCCAAGTACCACAAACTACAATCTGACGGCAAATGTCTAGAAAATGAGATAAGCTGTTTGCATTTTTACCTTAGTGATTTAAAGTTTGACATTTCTCTGAGAATCTGGATTTAAAGTGAAAAAAAAAACCAAGCGGCTATGAGCATTTAATGAATAGTTACACCATCAAATTCTTCAGATCAGATCAATTGACCAACTTAGAAGTACTAAGTAAAATCCAGATAGTCATAAAACAATAATTGCTGACTTTCAAATTCTACTAATAGTGTAAAAAACAACACGGTATAAGCATTTTGGACTATTTTACACTGGGAGGTGTTATAAATTTATTACAGGCAGAGTGAGCTAACAGCCCTCTCCATCCCTCTGATCCCAGCTGGTATGGCCGCCCACACTCTGCCAGCCTCATAGACAAGACAGAGAGAGGGAGAAACAAAAAACACCCATTTATCCGAGTTAGATCCCTGACATTAACACACTCCTGCTGGTTTTGCTTACCATTCAAACAATATGACAAGTAAGACGCATGCCTAATTGCGCTGAGCTGACAAGCTTTTTCAGTCAAATCAGATGGCTCGTTTTTGTAGAAATGGTGGCACAGTTTGCTTATTCTGACTAATACCTACAGGTTACATAGTTCATCTGTTCATATAAGCATCATCATTGGTGTATGTTGCAGTATTTATGAAGGGAAGATGGTTGGTGTACAGGAATAACATTTTTGAGACTTTCAAACAGAGAAATAAAGGGCCAAAAGTAAAAATAAAAACGTAAGACATCTGAGAGATCACTGCTAGGTCAGACTTAGAATAGATGGCCTAAATTCTGTGCTAATTTGTTGTCATAGTTTCAATTTACAAAAATTCAGTTTGACTTTTAAATCAGTGAGTTAGAAATTACACTTAAAGGTACATTACTAATACAGAGGGTGCCTAGCAACAATCAGCATCACCAACTCCTATTAATTCCATGACGACACGAAGAGAGAAGAGGATGGTGAGGGGGTTACCATAGTAACATTCTCAGTACCCCCTTCCCACACTCCCTTCCTGCGTGTTGGGAGCTTTGTTGGTCCAGACAAATTAGATGGGGTTAGCAGTGACAGCGGTAAGAACGTTAGAGGCTTAATCCACAAGACAAATTATTTAATCAGTGTTTTATGATGACAAATCACTGAGAGTCAAGTCTCATTCTGGAATGATGCGCCGGCTCCAGAGAGGACAGCTGATCCGGCGCACACATTTTTTATGAGCATGTGGCAGAGTCAAGGCCTCAGACAGAGTCTTGCGGATGACTATCAGACAAAAACGGCTCAAATCTGCGTTAGAAATGTTCAAATATGCTAGTTTACATGACTTTCAATAGCTATGAAAGTAGAAGAGAAGAGTATACTCCAGCTAAAGTGTCAGAGATTCACCCTTTGGTTGTAAGGATGGATAAGATGAAGTGAGTTTCTACAGTTTGCTACTTTGAAGTTGTGGCACCGAGTAGTTAAACGGCCAAGAATATTTCATCACTATAAAAATGTTTGATTGTAATTTCAGTGTAGAGGAAATGTGTAAAGGAACACAGAGCAATCAAGGTTACCTCATCGCTCTTGCTTGGAAGCTCTGCGGTGTCCTCAGATTTAGCTGGCCTCTCCTCTTCTTGATGGTCAGCAGCCATCCAATCTGCACTGTGCGTGAGGTTGATGGTCTCCTCTTTTCCCACTGCTTTGCTCTTCTCTTGTATTTCACAATCAGTTGTTTCATATGTGTGTCCCTCTGCTTGCCTTGGCGTGACCTGCTTTTCCTCCCAAGTATCCTCTGGTGACTCCACAAGAGTTTTCTGCCTTTCCTGGTTCTCCTGTGCAAGCTGTTGCGCCCTTTCCTCAAAGGTTTCACTCTTTCCCTCCATCCCAGCGGTTGATGCATTTGACTGGACTTGCTCTGATGGATCACATTCCATCTTGTCATCATTAATTTCTCGTTCCCCCATCTTGCCGCAACCCTCTGTACATGTTTCCTCTTCATCTCCACTGACTGTGCCTGCTGTCTCATCTGTAAAACCGGGGTCATTTGACTGCTTCTCTTTTTCAGAGTCCAGATTCTGGTCAGATTTGTCCTCATGTATTTCTTCGATATCCACACTTTTATATCTGGTTTCATCCTCTTGAGTCTCCCTTTCTGCCTCAACAGTGGGCTGATCTGATAAGCTGATGTTTTTGACACATTTTTCCTCCACTACATCATATCTGTCATTTAAATTAGAGTCATTTGGCTCCACTGTCACCGTCATTACATCTAATCCTGCATGCTGACTCTCCTTTTCCTCCCCTTTAGAGTTAAATTCTTCTTTGACTATCTCCGTTTCAGGTTCAAGGGGGTCTTCTGTATGAGATACATTCTGGTCTGTTGAACTTGTGATAAGCTCTTTGGACTCTTCAATTTGTTTCATCTCTAATATATTAGCCTGTTTCACATTTATTGAAGTCTCTTCCTCAGGCTGTTTCTCCCCAACTGGAGTAATGCACTGAGCCTCTGGAACATCTTCAAAGCTAATCTCAACCAAAGAATCCTCTTTTGGTGTAATATTGACAACTAAAACCCCCTCAATACGAGCTAAACTTTCATTACTTTCCCCACAAGACGCTGCCGTATCTATTTCCTCCTCCCTTGTTTTTTGTACCTGATCCTTTGCTTCTTCTTGGCTGCCCTCTGTGATTTCAGGTTGAGGCAGTAAGGATTCTACATCATTTTCCTCCATCTGGGGTTTCAGACCTTCTTCCTCTTCAACAACATGAGAATAATCTTGTACAGTCTCCCCCCCAATTGCTCTCTCTGTTCCTCTGAGCTCTGTAACACTGGCATTCACATCATCTAGCCCGGAGAGTGGAAAGATCTCCACTGGCTCAGCAACTTCAGTATCTTCTTCTTTTTCTGAGTAAATAAATTCCTCATTTATAGGGATACTTTCCCGTTGATCACCCCCCTCATCTTCAGCCATTCCTAACTCTTGAGCGCAAACATCTACATTGGCAGTTCCTCCAACTGACAAGGAGCCAGCCGGCTGTGAGTCAGACCTAACTATATTTTGGTATGGAACAAGATCACTATCTGTTTCCTTATCAGGTCTGTCGGTATGATCAAGTGTAGTAAATTCTGCTTCTTTTTTCCCCTCTTCTGTGCCGCTTGTCTGATTGTTCTGTATATCTGCGATAGGCTTTTTTTCTGAAAGTCCCATTTCAATTGAAACGGCGCGTTTCTCTGAAATATCATTCTCTTCATCTTCATTTTCATCTGCGCTTTCAGTTGAAGCCACCTGTTCAGACACACAAGGTTGCGTGGTGGAAAGGGTTGAGGTTTCTGCTGAGTGACTTGATTCATCTTCAGTTTGGGACTCATATGATTTTTCTCTACAAAGTACAAAATGATATGAGAAAATTGATGTGAGTACGGTTCAGTAGGACAGAGAGACAGTTTGAGTATTAAGAGTAATTTAAGTTGTGGCTTTTCTCAACAAGATATTATGACTCAACTGGTGACTGTCCTCGTGCAGCTTGTGATCTCATGTTGAGTTCTGCCATTTCTTCTCAGCCTTGTCACTGCAAATCTAACAGTACTGAGTTCATCTTTTGTACGATGCCCAGACCTCTAATTCATAATATACTGGATTTAAGATGATGCTTTAAATACACCTCTCTGAAAACTGCAATAGAATACATGGTGTTTTTCTCTCATAAAATATGTCCATCCTATACTTTGTCATGGCAATTTTTTGCCATATAATTTTGTGCATTGACTAATTTCTATAACTTTAAAGGAATTCAAAAGATGCCTCTATAACTAAACATTTATGAACAACAGGAAGTGATTAATTGACTGAAGTTATTCTCTATCCGCTTATTACTGATCTGAAAAAAACTTGATCTTCCAAAAACATACCAAATGCCTTCAAAAACTTTTTAATGTCATTTGAAATTGTCACTATCCTTTCCCTGGAGTTCATGCTTTCCCTCTTCTGGTCATCCTTCTGATGGCATAAGACTCACTTAGAAATGATCATCTCTGGTGTTTTCCTTTCAGGACTTGTCTGGAAAAACAAAAAAAAAAAAGCAAGCAGGTAAAAACAAAACGAACAAAAAATTACTGCCAACTGTTCAGCATAATCTCAGTTTATGGAAATAGTTATGCAAAGAAAATACTGAGAACTGAAGCTTAGTACCCCTGTATTCTTGAACGCATGATTGTTGTAGAATCTATCCTCTAGTTTTGCAGCCCACTCAGCAGGATCCATGCCACTCTCTGCAAGGAAAGATACAGAATACATCTGATAATAATAAACTTAAGTTGTTGCGGATCATTATATAAAAAACACAGTTACCTTCTCTTTTCTTTTGAAGAGCTTCAAAGTACTGCGCAGCATATGCGGGGATGTTCTCCGGCTGGTCTCGAAGAACTTCACGGGTTAATCCCTCAAGGATGGTACCGAATCCCCGAGGGACCCGCAGGTGAGTGTTGGAGAAAGGCACTGACATTTTTAAAAAACTGTATTTGGGACTGTATCTCTGACAGCTAGAGCTGGCAAGGAGAAGTTGCTGTATTTCACAGTTGGTTATGAAACAGCGGATTTTTAGCTTTAAGCGTACTCCGATAGAGCTATTTAAATATTATGCGCACAACACTTAAACTGTTGGAATTGAGATCCACAAAATGTCACAACACAAATTATTTCCAACACTTATTACCAAAAAGTTATTGCAAGCAAACGTATGTACTTTTGGATGATAGCTAGCGACAACAGATTCCTGCCTTTTGTTGATATCTGTTTCTAGGCAACCCCTGTAAATACGGACACCGATAAGGGTCAAACGTCATAAAATTCACAAAAAAGTAATGCCTTTATTAAAAGTATATATTTCAATAGAGACACAGCACAAGTGGAGTGTAAAAAGAAGTAATATTTGATTGTACATACAATTAAAAAGACAGTATGGAAGAATATATAACAACACAGAGACATTTTTCTTTTTCGTTCTTCTCTCTCAAAAACGTCAGACGAAGTCAGGCATACGTGATGACGGCGTATTCAGAGTTGGTGCTCATCTTGCGGCTGACCTCTCTGGGCTGGGGCACGTGCAGTCTGTCTGCTGAGCGAGAGGCCTGCAGGTGAGCTCTTGATTCATCTCCCCACCTCTGAACGTGAAATAGAGAAAAATCCAATGTAGCATGTTTAGCTGGAAGTTTCCATCATTAAAGCCAAATGACCGTTACTAACCACTAGAAACTGATATTATAGGGCGTTTTTAAAAAGGCACATAACATCTAAACAATTACTCTAAGGCCATTCATGGCCTTCTTTTGCAGGCAACAGTCGAATAAATAAAGATTAATATTTTTTTTTAATAGTTTGGCAAGCAGTCTTAATTATAGCCACTAGCTTATGTCATAGCTGAAATAAGCAAGATATCATGGTACTGTCCTGTGAAAAAGTAAGTAAGGCTTTCATGCATGTAGCCTACACAAATTGCTTATAAGGCCATTAATGCTGAGCATAGATGTTTAAGGGTAACATATGCTGCCACCCTGACAAAATCTTCATCAGAGAAGGCCGCCTTTTTACAGCTACACAATGCTGAGCCACATTCTGGTATTTTTATTATACATCAGCATGGCTCCAGAAGTGTGCAGGTGCTAAATTAGCCTACCTGCTGTCCAAACCTGTAATTTTGGAATAATAACAGAAAAACAACAAAGAAGTCTTCATACTTTGACAGCTGAAATGCTATTGCACACTTTAAAAAGAAAGCATTTTGCTTTTAAAATCCTAGTAACCACTCTTGTCATATTACATATGCTTATCAAGTATTTCTTTAAAGAAATAAATAAAAAGGATCTGACACAGTAGTAAAAATCCCTCCATCTCAAATTGTTTGAAAGTTTTTGCTGCACTTGAAGCAAGACAAATGTGGTTCACATGGTTTCAAGAGTGGTTACTCTACAACTGAAAATACATTTTATTTGTAGGTGCAGCTGCATTTAATTAAAAGCAATGTCTGTGTGAATGGAGTTACTTTCTTATTGAATGTGTACAGGGTGAATTTACTAAAAAAAAAAGACTTAGTCAATAAGCCACTTTATACATAAAAAACAATATAAAAATGAGTGAAAGTTATGGCTTAAATGAAGACATTTTCAGGATGTGCTCTATCGAGCTGAGCTGGTCATAGAATGTTGACTTTACCCAAATCCTGTAAATAAATTACACAAGACTAACATGTAGACTATGAATGGAATCTTATTCTTTACCTCTCCGGTGGCCAAGTAGCCGACCTGGCTGAGCTCTGGTGTGCTGACCCCTCGGACGGTGATCATTATGTCAGCATATGGAACTTCAGTCTCACTCTCATTATCTGTGTGAAAGAAACACTCTGGTTTTTCAGTAATTGTCAGACACTATAGCCTGTGATTCTGTCACTTATGAGAATTTATCTTACCATTTGGAAGAATCCTTAAAGTAACTCTGTCACTTTGTGTAGATGGTGTCCCTGGAGAATATGGGAGTTGTGAATGGCATTTGGAGGATAAGATTATTGTTTTATTATTTTTGATAATTCAGACTGTTTACCTTTTACTGGCAAGAGAGCAGCATTTGGTGGTTGTGGTGAGCTGAAATCATTAAATATAAGAATAAGCTATTAAAGACATGTTCAAAATGGAAATTTGAAAAAGTAACTGAACCCAGATTTGACCAAAAAGGAGTATGTTTATGCTCACCATGATCTTGACAGGGACTCCCCTAGAACATGAAACAAATAATTCATTCAGTTTTACATAATTGAAATTAATTTTTTAAAATACTTCTTATTTCAAATGTCTTTTAATAGTGTGATACATTATAATCACCTTTACCGTTCTGCCTGTTCCGATTCACACACAGGTAGACAGCCAAAGCTGCAAGAACAACAGCCACTGAAACAGTAACTGCTGCCAAAACCTTAATCCCAGTAAATTCTCCTGTTAAAATGGGAGTAGTCCGATTAAATTAAAGAGTGATGAGTAGAAAGATAAACTTTTCCTATTTAATTTTGCTTATAAAACATTAGGTTTTTTTGTTTTTGCATAATTTAAGTGCTATCTCACCTCCACTTGAATCTTTTCGCTCAGCAGAAAAAGAAACTGGGAAAAAGAGATCATAGTTTATTGATTATAATCAGTGTGCAACAACATGAGGAGATTTATTGCAGATTATACCATCTTTTGACGGTTCCTCACCATTTTTGGAGTCAGTCTTTGGGGCAACTGTCCATTTCGTGATTTTGGTTAGAACTGTGAAATAAGTAACACAAAATAAAAAACACACACACACACACACACACACACACACATATATATATATATGTATATTTGTGATATGTTTATGATATTGATCTGCATATAAAACATATCCGTTTGTGTACCTTGAAGGGAAATTATTCGCTCTGTCTTTTGCAGAAGCTGAGGGTGCTCGCTGTCTTGTGTGTAACAAGTGTAGTTCTTTCGTAAATCTTCAGGAGACTCAACTGATAGACAGAGAGACACAGTGCAAAAGCTACCATTTCTAGTTATTTTAGGACAACTAGAGTTATTTGATGCTACACTCCAGTAGCCACGGACAAATCCTGATGAGCAATTGTAGGTGCAATTCAATGTAAGGTTATCACCCAATTCTACCATCAAGAGGTCAACGGGTGTTGGAGTTTTAGCACAGCAAACAAAATCTGCAATGAGAGGAAAATTGATTTAGTTCACAGGATAAAAAAGAAATTACATTACCTCATGTCAAGCATGTTTTTCTAGATGAATGGATTATTGACCTTGTGTCATCCAAAAGCAGAGTGAGATAAGGTACAATGAAATCATCATTGCTGATCCCGGCTTTGCTAATTTCTTCTTGCTTCAAGGCGTACAACTAAATATCCTGAACTCTTACAATGTAGTTATGCTTGCACCTGCAGAGCCACTATCAAGTACCCACATTTATGTTCCTCCTCGGGTAGGGTACAGGAAGTGGTTGAATTTAGAGATGTGTAAAAATATTTTGAATTTTCCATGTGTTGCAGCTGACTTCCTGCAAAGTCAGTTCCAACTGCAAATGTAAACTTGTAAATGTAAATGCCACTTGCATATTTACTGTGGATAAAATTCCATCTTTCTTGTGTATTAATACTGGAATGAATGCATTTTGCACCTGGCTTGAAGTACATTCTAATGCAGTTTTTATGTAGTTCTAGCACTGTAGCTTATTCATTCCTCCAACTAACATGTTCAACATTAATTTTACACAATGATTAAATGATAGATGATGAAACCCTCACTCTGTGAAAAGAACATATATATGTATATATATATATATATATATATATATATTGAAATAAGACTTTGTATGTGAGCATCAATCACCTTCAGAAAATGTCTGACTTTAATAGTTCATAACGTCTCTAATGGCCGAACATGAGAAATTGTGCTGTGATCCATCAACAGAAACAACATCTAGGCTAGCTTAGGCTCATGCTCATGCATTATGAAAGTAGCAGCTACAGTTACAGAACGTAATTGCACTCCACTGTCAGCTTGAGCAACCACCTGGGAATCGCATTTCATGATCCTTTCACTCTCAGACTGAGGATCTCTCACTTTCGTAGCTCTAAACAATTATCCACGTAGGCACAGACAAAATAATAGGTTATGAAATGCACTAAAAAATGCTGCGTCCTCGTGTACTTGATTAGAAATCCAGAGATAATGTTCTCGTGGAGAGCAATGCATTGCCTCTTTTTTTCAGCTTTGGAGATTTTTCTGCTGTTGATACAGTTTGGAGTGGCTTCAGGTAAGAACAACAACAACAACTATCAAAGTTCTTTTTTTAAACTTTCAAACTATATTTATTGACCCAAAGACAAACTCCTGCATCCTTCCTGACTTTAATTTGAAAGACTCTCCTGAGGGGAGTGGAGACCACCTCCTCAGTGAAGAGGCAGACCTTGATCAGTGTCCAGAAGGAAAATACATCTCCCACCAGCTTTGTTTAGAGTGTCCTTCCGGTCATTTGTAAGTCAACGAAAAAGACTTTGAAATCGTATACATTTTTTAATTGTATGGATGAGGGAATTAGACAGATCTCTGTTTAGAAAAAGTGGATATTACTTTGGTCCCTTAAGGGGTATGTATGATAATAATAAGAATTTAAAATAGATTATACTTGAAGTGATTTAAGTGTAATTAACATAATTCTTCTCGATAGTTGCCCTGGCAATATATATGCACCTAACAGATGTCCAGCAGGAACATTCAACCTCTACACAGGAAAAAACAGCATCAGTGACTGCAAGGTAAAAATAACAAAACAGTGCCATCTCACACTTAATACAGAGCAACAACTAAGAACTAGTTGCATAGTTGTGTTTGCTTATTACTCATTCCTTTATGTTGCAGCCTTGTTATCCAGGTCTGATCAGTTCAGAAGACAGAGTGGACTGTAGGCTTTGTCCTTCGGGCTTCTCATGTGATCCGACCAATGGGACGCTTCATTTATGCCCGGCTGGACAACATTCTCCTGAAGGGGTCCTGCAGTGTCTGTCCTGTCCAGTTGATTCTGTTTGCATATTCGGCTTCCATTTTAAGGTTAAAATAAACATTATAAGAAAAAAAAAGCGCTAAAAAAGAGCAATATGTTTCTTTTCTTCATGTGTTATTTATGGTTTATTTGGGCCTTTTCAGTGTGGACCTGGAAAGGAGCCCAGTCTGGATCACACAGAGTGTAATGACTGTCTCCCAGGTTTCTATTCCAATGTGTGCACTATTCAATGTCTGCAGTGTCCAGCAGGTAGCACCACTATGTCTTCTCTTGTACTGTGTTTGAAGTTTGACATCTATTAATATGTCACCACTAAAATATATCCTCTGTCTGCCTTAGGAACTTATTGTCCAGACAGTGGGATGTTGCAGCCACTCGCTTGTCCTCCTGGTTTGTTCTCCACACCTGGACAGACTTACTGCCATAGCTGTAATGATACTTCGATGTTCTGTGTGGGTGCTGTGGCTCCCCGCTGGAGCCAGGCGGCCCACAGATCAAGTCAACCCATTGCCTGTCGACCAGGAACGTACAAAAGAGGAAAGGAAGAGTTGGAATGTATTGTCTGTCCGAGAGGTTAGTGTTTGTCACTGTGAATTATCATTTGTATTGCTGCTTATTTTCTTCCTGGAGGAGGCCAAATGTGTTTTGTACGTGTTCTTTTTGAACCCAGGTCATTACTGTGTGGGAGGTGTGGCTGCACCCTGTCCTGCAGGGACTTATGGCCCGAAAGAAGGTCTGCAGAGCCTAAAAGACTGTGCAGTTTGTCCTGCAGGTACAGTGCTAGTGGTGGCAAATGTTTTTGTAGTTAAATGGTAAAAATGCAGAATCATGTTATCAAACCCATAAAATTACCCATTCAGTCGCTAAGGCCTAATAAAAAAATCACACTTTCTAATCTAAGTTATCTCCTTCACAAAATGTTCTTCTCATCTATAAATACTTCCCTCTAGGGTTTTACTGTCTGGAAGGAAGCTCACAGAGACCCACCTCCCAGTTTCTGTGCCCACAGGGCTATTACTGTGAGGAGGGCACCGCCACCCCTCATGGGTCACCTTGCCCTGCTGGTACAGCAGGGGAACAACTGGGTCAGACAAGTAGGGCAGCCTGCAAGAGATGCAGAGAGGGACGCTTCTGTCCTGCAGGTAAGTCTTAATACTGATGTACTCTTTTCACTGGAGCAACAGATACTGAAATAGAATGAATGTATCCTAGAAATTGAACTAAATTCATACTTTAAGAAAAAACATAAAAAAATGGGTTTCCATAGAAGTTACTGCCAGATGTTTTGTGCATAATGTTGCTTGTTGTTTATGTGCATAGGTTGTAAAAGGTTTTGACATTTTTTTTAAATTAATGGGTTAAAACTGTTCTGTTACTTGGTATTGACTATCGACGTGTGTTGCATCCAGGCTCATCAGGTCCTGGCTTGCCCTGTGCCCGAGGTAGGTTCTGCCCTGCTGGGACCTTCGAGGAGATGAAATGTCCTCCAGGTACCTTCACACCTCATCAAGGGGCAATAAGTGAGTTTTCATTCTTTATTTTTATTCATATTAAACCAAATCCTAATAGGTTTCATTGACTGGACATGAGTCTAGCAGTAAGATATGATTTTGATGGAGTAACAAAAAGCATTCACTATTTCCTTAATCCATTATACAAATTTATCCGAACAATGTTTTCCACAAAGTCCTTATTCTAAAGTTCTGTAGCTAATCAAACTGATGTGATGTCACAGCAGCCTACCATAGCAAAGCTCTCTGATTACATTTAGGCTACTTCACATGTAACAGATGTAGGCCCAAATTGGTAGAAGCAAAAACAAAAAGATTGATTAGAATCTAATTTAGGTCGAAAAAAATACACAGTGTCCCATAAGACTGTGTACAACTGTTCCTTCTAGGTGTAAAGGATTGTCTCAAATGCCCGGCTGGTTTTTACTGTCCTGAGGGGATAAGTGACCCAGTGCCCTGCCCACCAGGCTCTTTCAACCCTTTAGAGGGTCAGGATGAGTTGTCTGATTGCAGGGAGTGCTACCCAGGAAAGGCCTGCACACAGATAGCTCTGAGAGCCCCTGATGTGGACTGTATGCAAGGGTATGTAACATTTTAGAAAAACATGATTCTGTGGTACTACTCACTTGCATTTGAGTGCAATTCAGACACAAATTTTTATCAACTAAAACGTTTGTATACTCTCATTAAGGGACTTTGTAGTCTTATATTTACTGTTTTGGCGTTGTTCTTCTGTCTATGTGAGAAATTTGTCTATAACCCTGCACAGGTTTGTGTGTCCTCCTGGTTCCTCGAAACCCAACGCACCAATGAATGCCTGCCCACCAGGGACACTCAGCAATCGCACTGACCTTACTGACCGTTCGCAGTGTCAGCGGTGTCCAGCACGATATGCCTGTCTTCGGGGTGACATTTCATAACTGGTTGTTTTTATGAGTTTAGCATGCATCAAAGGATATCATTTACAAACGTGTGCATTATAGAGCTGAGCAATGTTTCACTCTAACACAGTCTTTTAATTGTTTGAAAACACTAATATTGCATATTTTTCTACACCTTCATTGTTCATTTTAATCATAATACACTGACACATGTATTTCAGTGTACTTAGCTGCTTTGTAGAAAAAAATTTAACAGTTAATGTTCTTACTTTATCCACACTGATCAATAACAGTCACACCTTATTGCTCATTTGCTTCCCCATTTTTGTGACTATATAATTTCCATGTTATCAGGGACTGGTGGTATCCAAAGACCACCACTTTTGTGCTTTTCTGGACATTATTGTCCCCCTGGGACTATGTTCCCAACTCAGTACAAGTGTCCTGTTGGGACATGGAGCAGTGACAGTGGACTGGAGGCTGAAAGTGAGTGCCAGCCATGCCCACGGGGCTGGTATTGTTTGGCTGGGTCTGCAGCTCCAACAGGCCGCTGTAACTCTGGACACTACTGTCCTGAAGGTAAACATTAGTTTTAAACAGGTGGCAACATAAAAAGCATCCAAGCTGAATAAATATATATTTTTACTTTTGGAATACAAGAATCTAGCTGATCGTCCAAGTTTTTTATTTATTTTGTTTTCCTTATAAAAGTGTATTTATCTTCATCTACAGAGATGTAATCATGAGTCATCCATGTACATAGAACTATATCATTGTTGTATCATCAGGGACTGCATATGGCACCCAGTTTCCTTGTCCTGTGGGCACCTACAGCATCCAGATGGGCAACAGATTCAGAGAAGACTGCTTGATTTGTCCTGAAGGCTCATTCTGTAAACGGGGAACCTCCAAACCTTCGCCTTGCCCACCGTAAGCAGAATATAAGTGGATATATGTCATAATGATGATGGAGAATTTATTGCTGAAAGACTTCCCTGTACAAAAAAGTATGATTTTATCTAGTTCCTCCATCTTGCCTTTTTCAGCTCTACATTTCGCCATCTGAAAGGAGGTCGGAGGCTGGAGGACTGCTCTCCTTGCCCTGCCGGCTATTTTTGTCCCCACTCAGCCACTGTCAACTCAAGAGTGTGTGGAGCTGGCAGCTACTCTGTAAGGCCCCATCTAACACAAATCAGTGATATTGGACAACTTACAGATCCAAAAGAAACCACAGCTGGTGTATTCTTGTCTTTCCCTTGCCTTTTTGATTGTTCTAATTTTAGATTAGCATTTTCCACCCACATAATATCATTACCATTACTCATCCAAAGCGTATATCTGTAAGTTTAAGCAAGAGGAAAAGTTCTTTTTTACTCTTTTTTCTCTTTTTTTAATTATACATCATCTTTTTCATTCTGTACTGAGGCAATATCTGTTTTTTCCAGCTTTCATTGAAGCCTCCTTTCTCCTGCATTCTCAGTATCTATTTTACTGTGTCCCTCCCCCATACTGGTTGATATCTTTAAAGTCAACTCCCTGAATCTTTCCTCATGTTCTCTTGTGTGTAGGACGAGGGCTCTGTGGAGTGCTTCCCATGCCTGCGGGGACACTACTGCAGTAATGAGACTACTAGCGAGGAGGCCATGCGAAGTGTTATGGTGTGTCCCCCAGGTTTCCTCTGCTCCCAGGGTTTGGCCAGGGATCCCCAACGCTCAGCCACGCTCTGTCCTCAAGGCTTTTATTGTCCTGGAGGGGGCATTGTGAGTCAGAGTGTAATACTGGGAAAAAAAGGATGGATAGCACTTTCAGTTTGATAACATGCCTGCACATTTTATTCCACTCATAGAATCCCAACCCCATACCTTGCCCCAATGGCACATACAGCGATTCTCCTGGTCTGCGTGATGTCTCAGAATGTCGCCAATGTCCTGAGGGGAAATATTGTTACTCCGAGCAGCCTCAGGAGCAGCCTATTACCAGGCCTGTAAGAAGAAGTAAAGCAATTAAGATAAGCATATTTGATTTGAAAAATCAAACATTGCTGCATCTTCTTATACGGCCACATATGCACCATGAACTGTGTTTTTTAAGTATTTGGATAATATGTGTGTGATATTTTCATTCTTACAGAAAGAGATATGTCCTGATGGGCACTATTGCCCTTCGGGGACTGGTTACCCCTACACCTACCCCTGTCAGGTAGGCAGATATAGGAACAACACACTTGGTCACAGTGGAGAGGCATGTATTTTATGTCCATCCAGGCATTACTGCAACAGACCGGGGACTCATTTGCCCATCATCTGCCCTCAGGTAGGAATAAAGCATTTAGAAAGACACTGTACCTTTTCTCTTTTGGCTCTGTTCATGTGAATATCAGTTTGTCTCTCTCTCTGTCTGTTACCCCATTAAGGGGTTTTACTGCCCAGATGGCACTTCTAGTCCCCAGCCTTGCCCCGAAGGAACCTACAGCTCTCGCTCTGCTCTCAGTGATGGCTCAGAGTGCACATCTTGTGGCGGAGGGCAGTATTGCACCGGTGTGGGACTTGCAGAGACTTCTGGAAGCTGCAAGGAGCGTTTCTACTGTAGAGAGGGAGCCAAGTCTGCAGTATGAGAATACTATTTCTGGATACAAGAATAAAAGTTGTCCATTTGTATTCTCTTACTTCTATTGTACCTATGGTTTTATTGTTCGTACTGTAAAGTATGAAAGGTGTTATCAAATAAAAGGTATCATTATTGTTATTGTTATTATTATTATTATTATTATCATTATTGCTTATCCTCATCCCCTTAATGAAACATTTCCTGTCTGTACATAACATCACTACGGTGTAATTCAGCATCTCTTTGCTTCTTGGTGCTGTTTATTCTTCAGACTCCAGCTGATGGACCAACTGGAGGTTTGTGTCCACCAGGAAGTTACTGCCCTTCAGCTTCAGCCTCTCCCTTCCCCTGTCCTTCTGGCACCTTCAGCAACAGCACCGGCCTCAGCAGCCCTGAGGAGTGTGTTCCATGTCCACCAGGGTAATCTCACTCATACTGACTCCCTATTTTTCTTCGCAAAGTTATTACTCACATATCCGCTGAATGGACAGCGTAAAACTCACGCCTCCACTTCGTGAGTCAACATGCTTCTCTCCATGTCAGTTTCTATTGTTTAGGTACCAACAACACCTCACCTTCAGGGCCTTGTTTTCCTGGTTTCTACTGTACTGGTGGTGCAGCTTCGCCTGTTCAGAATGAGGCAGAGGAGGGCTATTATACTGAAGAAGGGGCATCAAGGCCACAGCCATGTCCTCTTGGCTCTTTTCAGATGGTTGGAAAAATACATATGGAATATCAAGTGCCTATTATCTGTATCCTTAGAATTAGGTGATACTGCTGTGCTGAAGGTTTCTTGTTTATCTGTAAATCCTCCTCAGCGTCGAGGTGCCACATCATGTGAGGAATGTCAAGCAGGTAGACTGTGCAACCGGACAGGTTTGTCCCAGCCACCATTGTGTCCCACGGGACACTACTGCCCTCCAGGCTCCTCTACCGCTCGCCCCTGTCCTTCAGTAAGTATCTCTGCATTAGTATGTGTGCAACAACATCAGCGCGGTCATTTACCTGGTTGCCCTTCTTATACACTCTACTTTGTCCTTAAGTGTCATGTTTTGTTTTGTATTCCTTTAGTCAAATTTTATTAGTCAAATTTTATTAATTAAATCACAATTTATAACATTTACATAGGTGATATTGAAAAAAATTATTGTGTGTTTTTTTTTTTCAGGGCTCTTACTCTGACCAACCTGGTGGTGAGGCTGTGAAGCACTGTCGGCCATGTGAAGCAGGTTCATTCTGTAACAGAGCTGGACTCTCTAAACCTCAAGGTCTCTGTGATCCGGGACACTACTGTGCCTCCGGAGCCTCTACAGCCTCTCCAGTAAGTCATTATGAGCAGCAAATTTGATACCTTGTCCAAAAAAGAAGACGTAAGGATATTGTTAAAGACTAAACCGAATGAAACACTTTAAGTAGTCGTAGGCATATCAGGTAGAATGAATGGAATGATAGACACAAACTCCTCGTTTTGCAGGTACTATTTTGATACCTAAATATATTTTATCCATATAAACAACCATTAAGTGTTTCACCGAAGTGAAGCAATAAAATTTGCCTGCATAATGCAGCTCATAAGCCAGGGAAGGGGGAAAAATATGGAAAAACACAAGGTTATATCACCAGAGATGCCAGTAACGCGTTAGAAAGTAACGCGTTACTGGCATCTAACTACAAATTCCAATAAATTGTTATCTAACGCGCTACAGTCATATGCAAAAGTTTGGGCACCCCTGATCATTTTCAAGATTTTTCTTTATAAATCATTGGTTGTTTGGATCATCAATTTCAGTTAAATATATCATATAGCAGACAAACACA
>JAVQJG010104026.1:0-43588 GCA_036024015.1 Craterocephalus amniculus | reverse complement strand
CTATCTATCTATCTATCTATCTATCTATCTATCTATCTATCTATCTATCTATCTATCTATCTATCTATCTATCTATCTATCTATCTTCTCATTTTTGAGCTGAATACTTGACATTTATTTTGAAGAATGATAGAAAAAGAAATTGAAAATAGCACACAGATATAACAAAAGAATATTTTGTAGTACTTTTCACATATACATGCAAACAGTTCATGAAAACTTTACCTGTTTATCCTCTTAATAGACCTGTGTAAATATGCGTGTGCCTTCAGGGTTTTGGCTGGAGGCAGAAGACCCGCTCTAATGTGACAAATCGCCTCCAGATGTTTACGTTGGAGCAAAAGCTCTATGTGGCACAGAGAGAAGTAACGGAGACACAGCGAGATCGGGAGAAACTCAAACAGGAATACAAAACAATCCAAGCCAGCTACAAGGTTGCAACCTGCACAGACACACACATTACCCGGCATACTGAAAGAACAGCTGTTCAGAATTTCAACTTTGCTTTCCAGGCATCTTTGAAAGAAGCCGAGTTGCGTTTAGCTGAAATCAGGAAGACCAAGAATGAGTTTGAATGCAGATTCCTCAAATTTCTGAAGGACAACAACCCAGATGTGAGAGAGCCAGAGAAGATACTCCGGTATATTGAAGACAAATTCAAGGTAAACGTGTGGCTTTAAATCAACAAATGCAACAGGGCGTTTAAGGAAATTTTGAAGCCTCAGTTAGTTTACAGAGAAATGTGTTGAAAGAACACATTTCTTAGAATTTAATTATCATACTTATCATTTCACTCCTTTTTTTCTTTTTGTGTTGTGATCAAACATATTGAACATTGAAACAGGTCACCCAGCTGGAGAAGTTTAATCTGAAGAACCAAAGTCTGAGGGCCCAAGAGAAGAAGCTCCTGCACCAGCTCAAACTGAAAAAAGAGATGGGAAAAGCAGAGTATGAGGTAGAGAATAAAAAGGAGGCGTTTGACAGGGAAGCTGAGCTGTAAGCTCAGTAAAGCCCTAAGCTCCATCTGAGCCACGTCTGGAGAAACCCTGATTTTGACTGTTACACCAGAGAGTTGTGAATCCCTGCTCTTTGTGCGAAGAGCTCGGCTGTTCATCTCAGAACTCACTTTAGCCTTATCCGAGGTTTATATGTAAGACATGAACTGCTGTTTGCTGTGTCTAGATATTTTTCCAGGAGTACAGCGACCCCATAAATGACAAAGACCTTGATGAACTGCAGATGAACAGTGTTAAAGCACAACAGATGCTCAGCTCACATAAGGTATTACCAGTACTTTCTTTCATAGACAGATGCTTTCTTTATTTTTCTTCTCTTTATAAAATGTGAGCAACATATACTCTTTCCCTTCGCTCCACTCTATGTATGTGCATGTTTGCTCTAAGCAGGAGAAGCTACAGAGGGTTGCATTGGAGTTGACAGACTTGACCAGTGATATTGCCAAAAGGAATCAAATGCTTGAGAAACTTGAGGAGAAAATTCAGCATGCTGAGGAGGTAAAACAAGAAAAACCTAAACCTAAAAGATCCTTTTTAGCTTACAAAATCCAAGTAAAGTAGAAACCCTGAAAAGTGTTGAAGAAAAAGTTTATTGTTCACACAACTCATTTGGTTTCTGCTCTACTCTTACACTTTAAAAAAAAAATTGGTTTCAGGGTCGTTTAAAAGCAGAGCGTCTCAACCAACACCTGCGAAAGCGGCTCACAGATTATCAGGCTCCTGATGTCATCGACTATGTTCATGCCAAGGACAAACAGAAGAGGCTGCAGCAGAGCATTCACACCTGGAAAAGAAAAGTTGGGATTGTGGAGGTAAACTGGTATTTTGTCTTCTCCGTAGAATAATGAGAATCATTATCTTTATGTAAAAATGCATATATTAAGAAGGGATGTGTCCTCCTTGTAATCAACTTTACTGCCATCTTACATGTTTGATTTTAGCAGGACAATGTCTTCAGGTATCTAAAACAATACAATCTGTGTTTTTGCTAGATGGCCTTGAAGACTCAGACCAGGGAGTGGAGCAAATACGGAGCCACTTTGACTCCTGTAAGCAGTGGGAGGTCGGAAACGAGATACAGGGAACACCAAATTCCAGTTAGGCTCCCAAATATAGCCGAACACAGCTCCTAGATAATGAGAGAATTAGAAGAAAAACTGTTGAGGGGGTGTTCAAGTGTTATAAGTAACACGATTACAATAAGAAAACTTTGCTACTCTGTACAGTATACGTGTAGTGAGGCTGGATTTCTGGTAATGATTTCTTGTAGGGAAAATGCTGTCAGTTTGAAGCTTTCATCTTTGGAATGCCTTAAATTTTTTCACTCATTCTTCCTCAAAGAATTTGTCTCTCAAAACAGAAGAAATGTAAAGAGTTTGTTTTCAATAAAGCCCTAAGCTCCATCTGAGACCTTGTTGGTGTAGTAGTATAAACAAATTGCAGCTGAAGTTCATCTGAATTAACACTTCATGACACTCACTGAAATACTTGGAAATTCAAAATTTCAACCGCAGAGGTGAGAGTTATTGTGATAGTGGAAGGATCACAAGTCTAGTACAAGTCTTTCGAGTAGAGGTATACGGGTAACGTTTGGCCAGCAGGAGGCTAAACCTCCAACTTTCCAAAAGCCACAGCACCCTGTTGCAAAATGAAACAGTCTCTCTCTTTCTGGGCTCCTCAGACTCCGTGTTCACCTTCTTACTTTGTTCAGATTTGACAAACATTCAAGGAGAAAATAGCATGAAGCACACCCCACTGGGTTTTATAGCTTTTTAGAGGAAAGTGCTGCAGGTCACATGATCCCATGAGACAGATCTGCTCATGCAAAGTTACAATATATGGCTTCTGAAGACAGCAGTCCCCATCAGAGTGCTGACACATGTCCAACACTATAATGTCCCCAAAAATCAGCCATTAATTCTCACATTAGGCTGGTATCTGTGTCAAAATGTAAATTTTTGGGTAAGTTACAGGTTTAGGACCCCTAGTGCCCAAATGTTACACAGAGTCTCTTTAAAACTTGGTCCAGTGGTTCTTAAACTTGTTCTGTTGGGTCCCCCTTTCATCGACAACAATAAAGTCAAGGCCTCCATCACACTACCAACTGCACCCAATGCACTCACAGAAACAGAGGAAGAAACGAAGAGAGAGAGTTAAGCTTCAGTAAAATGTTTCTGCCACAACAGCGGAAAAGTTTATTTCTAAAGTAATCAACATCTTTTCTATAGATGAAAAACTCCAAAGTGAGACATACAACCCACTGTGGGCTATTACGCACTATTGACCCGAACATTACCTGATCAAGCTCAGGGACAAATATGTGATAGTTTATCATTGTTTTTTAATATCTCCTTTTTTGGTCATTGAAATCTTTGTTGTTGACTGATATTTGTTTGCCCTTTAGTAGTTCTAGTTTTACAAAATGTGTTTATGTTTTGATAGCAGTGCAAAGTGCTAGAAAAACAGCGTTTTTGCTGGGTGATTCAAACTTGCATGACTCCTTCTGATGTTTCAAAGGTAAAAAAACTTCAGGATCAATGACGGGTTAATGTGAATATAGAGGGGAAAATAAATCAACTTTAGACTCGACAAACCATCTCCTTTATTCAAAAGAGATTTTCAAAGAACTCTAAATGTTATAACATGCCATATCTACAGTTATATACATAAAAGTGCAATGTCACAATGTGTAAGCTGTTTATTTATGATTAATTCTGCCATATAACTGGAAAATGTCATTATGTCTTGTACATTTCTACTTCCTGCACTGCATTTAGTCAAAAACACAGCATCTAATATGAAATTGTGACAGGACAGAATCTTTGAAGTTCCCCTAAAACATTTTCAAAGGCACTTTCACAAGTACATACTACGGATGTACATAACACCACAGAGTAGCTTAAAGCCTACAGACGGCAAACTGAGTCCTACTGATGATGTTACACGTGACGAGAGCGCACATTCGTTTCTGCACCTGGCTTCACACTGCAGGTGGGACACCTGGATCTCTCTTCTACATCTCAGGCTCTAAGTTATTTCTACCCAAAAAGACAAAAAAAATTAAAAAAGGATTACAAAAATAATGAAAGTTAGTAATTCAGAAATTAACTTTTGATTATAATACAATGTTTGTCAAGTCAAAGATAGTGTAAACCTGTTGTTAGAGAGCATTGCTTATTCATTGCAAACCAATCTTCTATATGTATTAATGTTAGCCATATATTCCAGGGACATGCACCCAGCGGCTATTTTTACAGTACAGAGGTTTAAAAAAAAACAACACACATACAGGGGTGCAGCCATACAACTGGAACTCTGTCACAAATGATTTTATGAGGCTATTACATCTTGAAACAATCACTTGGCAGCCAACTGACATTGGGATGCTGCTTATTGTTCCACATCATTAAGTTAATAACTTCTACATCAGTCCAAAAGCAATACAAAATCATGAGCGACATCCTCACCTGACATGAAAAAAACAGACTTCATGGGCTCAAAGCAAGCTGTTGCTTTCAGACACTTCCACACAGAGGCAGGGGGAGCATGGTAAACATATGAGAAGGCTTTTACACTAACAGTCATTAGGTCCATGGCTACCGGCTGCACTCCCACAGGGCGCCGCCTTGGATCTATACACATCCATGAATATGAAGTATCAACATCCATGCTTTAACTTAGAACTCATGTCTTTGGGTAGATAAAGCCAAGCAAGGCATACAGAAAGCTATGGCATGTGGTCCACACTGTATAATAAAATCTGTTTATCATCATCATTCATTATTCACACTCCTCCCTGTGGAATCTACAGATGTAAAGGCATACATACAGTATTAGGTGTTGATGCAGGAATTCAAGGATGCACTGACGTGTTCAAAGTTCAAAGTAGTAGTGGTTTCATCCAATCATATTTCATTCCAGGTAAAATAAAATACTGTTCAAATAACTCAAAATAAAAACGAGGCCAGCGGAGAGATAGCTAGATCTTTCTGACACATAACTAATATTATGCCTTGTCAAAGAAAGATACAGTTAAAAAAAAAAAAAAAGCATACTGGTGTCAGTACTAATCATTTATTAACAGAGTACCGTTAATAAATACGTTGTTAGATGCTCTTTTTGGACCTCATCATGTCCAACCACTAGACCAATCTACCAGGATATCACAGCACCCATTATAATAATCAGTTCACTTTCAAAACCAGTAAGGACTTTAAAACAATTCACAACATCCTCAAGGGCACTTCCCAGGTAAAAAGGTTTTAGTTTCTGTGACCAGTTCAGCGTTTGTCTAACTCCCTCTCAGGCTCAGTGGTAAACCAAAAAGCTGCACGCACAGGATTTTTGTTCAATTCATTAACATCTGTAAACTAATCTAACAGGAACATTTCTTAAACTCTCGAGGAAGCTTTTGTGATTTGTTGTTCAGATTCATTTTTTTTTAAATGAATATGTTAGATAGTATTATCCTAAGCATTTGAACATATCTGCACATTGTCCAGACAAGAAGTTAAACTGGCTGAAAAATCTGTCTACATTCCAACTACAGCCTACTAAGGTCTTTCAGATCACACCAAAGTCCTCTTCACAAGCTTTCCTACAAAAAAATGAGTTTCCTTTCCAGGTCAGAGAAGTTTACAAGTTCTTAGAAATTACATAAACAGATTCACAGACGCTTTGAAGCAGATTGATCGTGTTTGCTTTACGCCGCTACTTCCTGTCTCTGAGGTTACATGGTGCAGGATTTGTCCAGGGGGTCCAGAGCAGATGCGGCAGGGGGCTGCGGGGCCTGGCTGGTCTTGGGCAGCACCATGGGTTTGGGCCTGAGAGCAGGCGGTTTAAGTTGCACGCCCATGCGTGGGGCCACCACAGGCTTGAAGGTGCTCATGGCGTCGCTGGAGGTGCTGGTGCTGCGGCGGATGGGAGGCTCGGTGTTGGCGGCGGACCTCAGCATGACGCCGTGGATGGGGCTCAGGGACTCGCTGGAGCTGGCCGGAGTGGGGCCGCTGCTGCCCGAGGTCTGCCGCTGCTCCAGGGTGTCCAGCACCACGTCAGGGGCATGCTTGGCCGAGCTCTGCCGCTCCAGCTCACGCAGCTCATTCAGAGCGGTGTTCATCGTTTCCTCTATGTCCTGCAAGACAAAAACTGTGTGTGAGGGAGGCGGAGACACGATCACATAAAGAGCCACAGGAGGAACATTGTATAAAAACTGGGAAAATCAAAGGAAGTAAGAAAATAAATGACGGCACAAGAAGGAATGATGCATGACAGGTAAATAAACTGAACAGAGGAACACAAGGACAGGTATCTAACTTTAATAAAACAAGCATTAAACATGCAGAGAGCTGGTAGAAATATTTTACACCGCTGCATTCTAGTGACCGTGCAATGGAGATGCAGAAAATAAACAAAATGTTCATCTAAGCATGCTTCCCGGTGGACAGACAGACAGCCCAGCACAGCTTTGTGCTCTCTGTGACCTCTGCACACCACCTCAGCCTTTACATTACAGCTGTTTACAGCTCCTTATTCATGTGTGTGATACGAGTCAAATAAGATACATTAGATAACTGAGCTGAGCTCCGTCTGACATCCATATACGTGGTGATGACTTGTGGAGCGTTTTGGAATTTGGCTACAGTAAATACGCAGGGATGAGTCCCGATGTCGGCTATGCTCCCTGCTGTCTGCCTGTGAAGCTAGTCTTTTTGCGTGTATTTAGCACACAGACACAGATGCAGCCAGAGGAAGCAGAAGACAGGGACTGACTATGTTTTTACAGGGCCGGGCAGGGCTTTGATGGTGGAGGGAGCTGCGGTCGGGTCGCCGCTCGTCCCGCGCTGACCTGAGCGATGGTCTCCGGGTCCAGGGGCTTGCCACTGTGGTGGTGATGCGCATCAGTGAAGCCCGTGTACTGGCCCGAAGAGGTGGAGCGGCGGATGGGCGGGCTCTCCATCTTCTTCAGGGATTCGTGGCGGCTGATGTTAGTGAGGCTGCCGTGGCCGGTGCGGCGCCGGCGCTCCGGGCTGTCCATGGCCAAGTGGTTGCGGCCCCGCAGCATGTCCCGCGGGCTGAAGTGGCTTAGAACTGGAGAGCCCATCTCTGGGGTCCCGCTGTGACCCTGCTGAGAGGTGTGCACCATGCAGTGGACGTCGCTGGGCCGGGCGGGGGGGCGCCGAGAAGGCGGGTCTGATCTTTTCCTGTGCCTGCTGGGAAAAGGAGTTTGGGACAGAGAGGAAACATGTAGGATGATTTATTGATTGTTTTTCAGCTTTCACAAAAACGAATGAAAGCGCGCTTTAAAATTTTACATCATCTGTCAAATAGAAACTCTGCAGAGTTACGCCAGTGAGAACAAGCTTTGCTTTGGGTTGACTGCAGTATACCCCACGATGTAAGCAGCATCTGCAGCTTGGAGCGAAACCTTATAACACTTGTTTTGGGAAAAACACTGATATTTTCAAAGTAATCCTGAGGGGAATGCTGTGATTCATGTCTGCCACAGACAGCGTTTCCTTTTGTCAGGCTCAACAAAACCTCATCCAGATTGAATCACTGCCTTATGATGCCCAATATCAACTTTTTTTTTTCTTTTTGTAAAGTGCTTACATAAAAGTGGTCATTTTTTTGCTTCTTCTGCAAAGAATACAAAGACTACATATCCCCACTTTGAGTCGGCAGGAACAGCCGGTTATAATGCAGAGTTGAGAAGAAAATTATGCAGCATAAAACGACAGTTTCTCCAAGCAAAACAAACAAGCAGGAGCAGAGAATTTACTTCTGTAAATTTACAAGTTAAAATATTTAGATTTTATTTTGCTGTTCAGTGCAGTGCATGCTGTGCCCCATATTACTGCTCCTTAACCTGAAACCTAACGCATATAACCACGATGCTCTAGAGCAAGGCTACTCAACCCTACAGGGGCTGCGGTCCTGCAGGTTTTCAATGTCTCCACACCTGACTTACATTAAGAGTCATTGAGCAAACACTGTTGGATCCATTTAATTTGAGTCAGGTGTGTTGGAGAGCCTGCAGGACTGCAGCTTTCATAGTAGCCATGCTCTGGTTTAGTGCATAGAGAAAGAAGAGACATGGTCTCACGGAGCAAGAAAAGTAAAAAAATTACTTGAGTTTTTGGCCAAAAAAGAAGAAATTATTGTGACTAAGTGAATTTCCTTGTCAGATATAAACCTTCTGCACTGTTTCAGACTGATACAACATGTCTACACTGCATCTTCTCTGTGCTATTGTCATGACAGGCATATATCTCAACATGTTCAAAAATACAGCAATTATATAGAGAACGAAATGAATAAGAGACAGGGTGATGCCTTTTTCAACAGATAATGTAAAGGTCTGAGGCCGTGTTTAGTGGAAGTGGCCATGGTGATTTAGCCACGTTAAAACGCTGATACTTTAATGGCAATTCAAACTTTGGCTTAAGACTTTAAGGAACCTCACTAAGTCATTAATCTTGCCAAGTAGCTCACCCCTCTCATTTCCATTAAGGTTTTTTGGATCTGGCTGCTGGCCAGAGGAGGAAGGCCTGTGGTTCATCAGAGCACAGAAACAGGCTCCCTGGGAGAAGCTGCAGCTGCCTCAACAATACGCCTGTCCTCTTCCTGAACCTGAACCAGCATACACCATGCAGACCTAATCTGACACACACATCTGTAACGCACACTCCATCATACTCACACAGACTGCTCCAGAGTAACATCTACTCCCTTTAGCATTTCTATTACTCTATAAATGGCAAACAGAGCGATACATCCTCCAAAATATGACTAATGCACTTTGCATTTTTATGACTACTGACACAGAAGTCTGAAGAGCTGTAATATTTATTCAAAGCTGCTATTATCACTGTCATCACTTCAACTGAAACACCACAGATAGCAGAACTGTAAACAACTTCGATTAACTTTCAATTTAAAGACAACAAAACATAGCATTATGATACAATCACTTTCCTGTTGTTACATTTTCTGAATATCAATATCATCGAGATGCAGACACATGTCAGATCTGCAGTTTTAATTAGTCCTTTGTGATGAACCAAAAGTGAATTATACATCCCTTAATCACTTCTCTGAGACAAATGGCTTCAATTTGAGAGTTTACATCTGCCTAATGAGTGCTGTCTGAGCCATAATCATTACTTAATTATGTCGCTACACAAAAAGCAATAATGAGCAAAGGCTGTGAGGTTCTTGGAGAATGGGATTTCAGTTGTTCCTGTGAAGCCACAAAACTGTGATGTCGTCCCAATCGCATCACATTATCACTGAAAACTACTGATTAAAATTATGCTGCAAGTCTCAGGTTAACAGGAAACAAGTATCTGATTATATAAGACTGTAAAACTCAAACTACTAAGACACAGTTTTTTTCTCTAGTCTTACTGCAGTAAGACGGTTTTGATGAGTAAACAAGTGCAGGAGCCCGTCATAAACTGCAGGTGGAGCAGTGCACATGCATAAGTACCCCCTCTGGGACAGAGTGCACCGCAGCAACTTACTCTGTAGGCCGTCACCGTGTTGACAGCTCAGCCTCGGCTTATTATGGCTGCGGCTCATAATGTGACATAAATAACGGGACAACCGCCCAGCTATTAAAGTCAGTGTGCTTATTATTCATTAAGCTGGTGTGTGTTGTTGATGGAGAATATCTAAATAAAGCCCTGTATATAAATGATTCAACACTTGAAGATTGTCTGGATGGAGAAGTACGAACTGAGTGGATGGTAGAAAAAGAAGAGAAATGTGGAACAAGGGGAGTGCTGCGGACTGAAGTTTACAGAGTCTGAGGAGGCTCATTAATGTTGACATTAAAAGGATGTTTCATTCAGATATAAGCTTCACCCGCGTACCAAGTGCTGCAGAGGTGTAAATGCCGCCTCTCGTATGAATCATCAACATTTCAACACTGAAGAAGAGACAGTAAGAGTAGCTCTGAATAAAGTAGCAGTTGTTCGTGTGTTTGGCAAAAGCCAGAACCAGCTGGGCATTTCAAGGTCACAGAATCCAGAGTCAGAGATGGAGCAATGAGGAGAAGAGCAGGAGACTAAACACTGGCACACAACCAGGAATCGCTGCCAAAAGAGTCTGGAGGTGTGATCAGAAATGTGCCGTTCACATTCCTCCAGATGGATGATTGAAATGTTTATTACATGCTAATAATGGTATAAAAGGAACTAATGGCAGAGGATAAAACATACGGGGTGGATCTGAGCTCACCGGGGCCAATTAGGGCTGATCCGAAACAAAGATGCAACAGCGTGCCCTGTATGATGGAAAACTCAAACAGTGCTGTTCATTTTCACAAGCTGGAGAAACTGATGACATTTCTGTCACATAATCTGGTCTAAACTGAAATTAAAGCCAGTTCATGTCTTTAAGGGGTGAAGAGTCACCCCACCCTCTCCTTTACCTCCTTTCAGATGGGTAGTACAGCTGCATCACCATACAAGGCTAGATTTAAACGTGATAACCTTGAGGCATACGATAACATATAAATAAGCTTAACACTACCATCATGAGCGTTCACAGGTGCACACAGAAAATCAAGCTCAGACTTCCACAAACTTACATCTCTGGTGAGTTCTGCCTCAGACAGCTGCTGTGAATAACTTCTTGAGGCAAAATCTAGGCCTGAGTCAGGCTCTGAACGTGTCCAAGTGCATAAAAACACTACTTATGGAGATGTAGAAGTAATGTAATGGCCGTTGGGTGGGAATAATTTCGAGCTAATTCATAAAAACACAACAGCCCAGCAAAGGTTGCATCATATCTTTGTGACTGCTTCGTTACATTCAGGCTCCATAAACCTGGGTTTAACGTTGCTGATAATATGAAAACATTTCATGTTGTTCCTCCCACTCAGTTAAACTCACAATTTCCAACTTCTAACTCTGAAAACTGGTGAAATGACGGCCATTTCTTGTCACAAACTGTGAGATTAAAGTTGTTTCTGGTCATTAAAATCCCTCTCAAGCCTTCAGTGTTGCCACTTTAAGTAGCATAGGAACCCACCTAGTGATGTAAGCCTCAGAGATCCTGGTGTCACTGGGCGAGCTGATGTCTTTTCCTGAGCATTTATCCTCACCAGCATGGCCGCTGCTGGCCTCACTGTCTGCCTTCTGACTTAGAGTGTCTGAGAAGTTGTCATCTCTGGGAAGCAGACACAGTGTGACATTGAGACATGGACAGAGCAAGAGGAAGTGACAGACAAGCCCACACAAAAAAAAGAGGAAAATCAGCAAATCAGTCCATCTTTCACATTTGCGCCGGTCTTCAATAACAGTATTTGATGTCCGTTCCTGTGAGTCAGCATGTGTCCTCTACCCTCCAAGGTCCAGAGAGTCAGATGAGTCATGGTGCTTAGCCTTTTCAGTATTCTGGTGATGCTACACACACACACACACACACACACACACACACACACACACACATACACACACACACAAACAAGACAGCTGGATGGCCTTCAGTGAGGTATGGGACCGGATGGTGGTAATCAGACCTGCTGAGCTGCACTGCTGCTGATGTGCGTTAGGAAATATAAGACAGTATCTAACGGGGCTGGAACGATGCACTTTCCTCCCGATTCGATTCTTTTACGATTGTTTGGGTGCCGATTCGATTTAAATTGCGATTCTTGCAAATTCTTTGATATTTTTGTGATTTTTAGTTTGCTTTTGAACCCCAGACCATGTGAAAATAAATTGAATTAAGAACCATATTTCCCAAAAACTGCACATCAGATGTGAGTCCGTGTTTAAGGTTAATTCAGCAGGAATATGTTTGAACCAGCTTAAAATAAGGCATTTAAATTTAGAGAAAAACTTTTTTATTTAATTAGGAAAACACAACAAAGTAGCCAGACCATCATTCTGCTTGCTATAATGTCCGAAAAGGCAAGCGAAAGTGTAAATGAACAAAAAAATTGAAAAAAAATGGGGTAGATTTCTTTAATTAAAAAAAAAATTAACAAAAAAATCATATTGCTATATTGATGTAATTAGTTTTTTTCTCCCACCCATGGTATTTACTGTACACAACCACAACACAAGGACAACCGCTTCAAACAAACGACTCTTACAAAAACACCACAACAGTAGAGTTTCTCAAAACTGTGGTAGTTTTTTTCAGATTTCTTCTTCCTTGCCCTCTTTCATTGTCACAACGCTGCAAACTCACACTTCTTAGCTTGCACGTTTAAGATGAGGGCAGGGTGTTGCAACACTTGGGGACAACGTGTACAGCTGTAAATTCCCCTGCACTTTCATTAACAAAGAAGACACGGCATCAGCAGCGCCCCTCATGGTGAATTATTGATGGAGGTGAGCACTGACAGGACAGCGGCAGTGTGGAGGAGGAAAGAGCAAGAAAGAATTCTAAAAGGCCATTTTGTCAGCCATCTACTAAGTGATTGGAGTGATTCTGTTCCACTCGTAACGAGACAGTGAATCTGCTCCATTAGGCACCAACAGCTACCGAGGCCAGAGTGAATGCTTGTTAGTGCTGAGAGCAGCAGACAGTGACAGCAGGGCTGGTGAAGGACCCCGGAGATGGAGAACACGCCACAGCTGAGCAGCAATGAGAGCGGTGGGCAGGATAAATGAGGCTGAAGGTCCCAGCTGCATGGCTCCACACACAAGCGACGGCCTACAGCCGCTCATGGAGCAAAGTCAATAAGGACAGGAGACCAGTGAGCTTTGTAACCCCCAGGGATGGTTAGCTGTGCAGCAGTAGAGTAGTGTTTGCTACATTTCAGAGGAGCAGAAGAAGTTGTGGAAGTATGCTGGACGGGTTATGCTCAGGATAAAAAGGCAAGACTTGTTAACGGTTGAAGTTTTGGTGTCAGTTCAATAAGTTTCTGCTGTTTCTGCTCGTCTAAGATAAGAATAAGAATGCACCGATTGGAGTCTTCTAGCAGATTACCGATCTTACAGAAAGCTGATGTAACGATTCCAATCTTTTATTTTTTGCGTAATAACTGGGAGCTTCAATGTCGCAAAGTTCTTTTATAAAAATAATAATTAACAGTCATCGATTGGTGCACCCCTAGTCTCTGGTCTTTAAGTTGCATTTACCACAAGGACAAAGTGTATCAGACTTATTGTAAATCTTGGAGAAAACATCTTATGTGAGATTAATCTTTGTGAACTTTTCTCTGTATTTAATACACAGATTGTTCCTGCATACTGGGATAAATCTGGATCTAATCACTCACATGTCTTGGACGACGATGTACTGGTGTGGCACCAGGCCATCGATGCCGTTGTGCCGTCCCTCCCACCAGTCTTCAGACGCCCGCTGATAGAGCAGCAGAGAGGCGCCCTTTTTGAAGGACAGCTCGCGAGAGGAGCGCCCAACGTAGTCGAACTTGGCAATGGCTTCAATGGGCTCGCCCTCTGTCAGCAGAAAGAGGATTAAACAGGTCAGGTATCTCAGACACGGCAAACACATCAAGCAGGGAAGACCATTTGTGAATCGAGAATTTTGTTTTCTGGCTCAATTTAAAATGGATTTTCATCTGTGTGGTGACTTGGATGCAGGAGAGTTGTGTGCTGTTGTTTAAAGACCTGAATGTTCAAGTGTGCTTGGCTAGTTGGTTATTTAAGTTGGAGTCAATAGTAACCCAACTCTACTAGAACCAGGGCTCCAACAGGCCCCGAGGAGCTTTAACAGGATATTTATAGAAGCTTTTGAGAGGAGATCTATATAACTCAAGGCCATGTCAGTCACTGTATGGATCACTAGGCTGGATTCATAATCACTCGTCCCTGTGCAACTAGAGCCCTGGATCAGCTAAAAAAGAGGGGAAAGAATGAAACAGAGGCAACCTGGAATATTAAAAGATAAAACTACACATTAAATAATTGAAATGTATTTATTTAGACAGTCTTATCTGAGCATAACAGCAGCTTTATTCAGCTGTATTCAGAGGGTACACTTCTCCAAGCCCCCTATGTATGCACTACAGCAACAAACATCTAAAAATAGCATCTTTATTCCTCCCTCGCTCCCACTGCTGCTCTCTTTCCAAAACACTCTTACTTCAAGTCAGACAGGGGGTCCCTGGGCAGACGGCTTCACCCCAACACAGATTCTGTCTATACAGATATATATATATATATATATATATACACATCATGATTTGTCTTTCTCCAGCACTTTGGAGTCATTTTCAGAACCGATGCATGACAGGAAATGAGATTTTGGTTCTGAGCGCATATTTTATTCTATTTCTTTCTGCTTTTGACTTTCTGTTGTCCTTGGAGGTGACGTGGCTCAGATGAAATGTGACTAGCAGGAATTTACTGTCTGAATTAATTGGACTTGAACTACAGTGGGCAAGGCTGTTAATAAAGCTGAGGGCTGATACATGCGGAGGACTTTTCTCTATTTTCTTCATCACTTTCAGTCACTTTGACATATCCATCCTCCTCAGATCTCTTTATCCGAGGAACACACATACGAGCGCAGCACTACGGGCATAAAATCAGATCTCAGGGCAGTAAAGGATCCCCTAAGTCATTTTTTACAATTAAAACTGCTTTAAAGTGAACCATCCTCAGTTGTGCAGACACACACACACAGACTAGAGTTACAGAGATGCTGAACAGTTAGAGCTGGAGGCCTGTAGTGTTGGAGATGCAGCCTGTCAGATGTCTTACACGAGCCAGTGGAGCAGAGTCTGTGTGGATGCTGCTCCACTGCAACCAAACAGAGCAGCAGAGCCTGCTGTGAAACAGGATCAATGCAACAAATGGACTTTTTTTACATGATCCACCCTATTCCCCCTCTTTTTAAGCACAAATAAACTTCATATGGTGAAAATTTAAAGGAAAAGGAATGAAGGTCCACAGAGAAACATTCATTTGCCTTCAGCATGTGCGATCTAATATGTTCAGTTTGCCTGTAGGGATGCTTGACAACAAGGACACCCTGATGGTTTCCTGCAAAGTAAGAGATGATGAATGTGGCAGCCAGTTCACCTCTGACCTTGCAGTGAATTTACCAGCAATACCACATCAACGTATCGATGGTGTACCAGAAGAGCCGTTCTAAAAAAAGGCATGTAATCTCCCTGAATGGCAGCCGAGCTCCATGACAGAAATATGCTGACTCTGGGACAATTTCTGTGAGTCTCTCACGTATTAACTCTGGACGATACAGAAATAAATTATGATGGTTGTGTAGAAGACTACAGGCATTTGAGGCTGATAGACAATACCATATAAACCAAAGTAGTTCCCAAACTCTCCAAGATAAATAGAAGCTAATGGTGTCAGGGAAAATGTCAGGAAGGATTTTTACCCCCTGAGGACTGTGAAGACGTGTAGAAAGTCATTTCCAACTGACAGAAATGTACCGCAGGATGACCAGGGTTTGACTTCTGCTTCTGATAACTAATTTACTTGCACATATTAATCTTTATAAACATCTTTAAAACACTCAACATATTTTTCACCCCCATTCATAAATGTTTTTTTCAAGGCTGCACAACTAATTAGTCCCAATATCTTGAACTGCCTTTATTATCATTCAAAATTGACTTCTGCACACATCTTTTCTCTCATAAATGAGGGTTTCGTGTTTCTTCCAGGTCTTAATAAGACATTACAGAAATCTAAACCCAACATCAGTGGCTGTAGTAATGTCTTTAGTCATTCTGTTTGCATGACACAGATACTTCTGAATTGGCAACGATGATTAACTAGTCGCTGTAAGATATTAGTCATTACGATAAGATTTGCTTGGTTTCCTACATCAAGGTGGTGATGTTTTTTGGCCAGGCAGTTTGTATTATAAAAAAAAGATCCCGATACTTCCGGGTTCTTTTTTTATGATCAATATTTCCTTCAGATCTCAGCGAGACCAGGGAGGACCTGTCAGTGCAGCCAAAATCTAAATTCTTTCCAGGGACTGAAGTAGAAGCTTTAAGGCAGCATGCTTTAAAGACAACCACTGGATCCTAAAAACACCTTTAACTTCATATTATTGTGCTTGCAAATAATTTTAGGAGGGTTTTAGCCTTCCTAAAACCCCAGACACTGATGATGCACCTTCTCGAGAGCAGGAAGAAGGCTTCTATACATGCTGTGAGTGCATGGAGATCCATCATAGAGCTGCAGCTAGTGACGCAACAGTGGCTTTAATAATAGTATACTGTTTATTTTCATCACTAAGCAACTCAAATATATTTGCTAGTTAAATTATGGAAACATAACTAATTGCTCTTGTAATTTTGCCTTAATCACACAGTACATTTTGAAATCCTTGAAGCTGTTTTTTTCTTGTGTTATTTTCTCCAACCAAACAGGAAGCCACACAGTTGTCCTCTTCATTTCCTCCACTAACACCATATGAAAGCAACACATCACATGGCTTTACTTTCTGTGTGGCTCAGGCATGTGGAGATCATTCATCTCAGATAATGAGCTCTAACTCATTTAACCCTCATCTGCACCAACGCGACAAACGCTTCCACGCCGATACTTAGATTCCTCCTTCCTTCTAAAACCCAGTTAAAAGAGGAAAGAAAAATCTATTCAAGTCTGCAGCTAAACAGGAAAAGATGTTTGCTTTTGTGTCTGAAATCCAAATGAGGTCATGGGGCTTTAAAAATAACTGATGACAATAACTCGACCACAGTTCAAGACTCCACAGGGAGGGGCCCGGTTGGCTAGAACACATGTATGCTCACACAACTTCGGCATACTCCATCTTGTCTAAGAGAAGTCTATAATATCCTCGAGTGTCTTCCAACGCCTGGTCTTTTCACCTTTCCCAACATTCCTCTTAGACATGTGGAAATGTAATTACAGGCTGAGAAGGCAGACTAAATTCTCAGCATGAAAACCTGACACTTTTCCATAGTCTCTGTACATTTAACACATTACTATAAAACAGATTTTTCCCATGGAACTGGGGTGGCAGAAAAAATTTGTCCAACGCTGGAACCGCTAAGGTTTCTTCCCCGAAGGGTCAAGAGGGTGCAGACCACCCTGGATTTTTAAAATGAGGCTGTGGAGATGTCCCTAGGCCCCAAGGGAGAAGCGGAGCCATTACAATATGAATGGCTGTCCATCACTCTGAGCCCAGGTCCCTGACCATTCAAGGTTAATGTATTTAACGGGCTGAAAGACAGGATTAGCTACAGAGCTGCGGAGAGTCGGGTTAACTCCCAGAATGCCAGAGGAGAAGGGAAACTGAAGCATTTGGACTCTGTATTTGTTCATGTGTGGTCTGGAATGAGTGCTAGCAATAATTCCAGCTCAGCTGAAACCTTTGATGGAATAAAATTCTAAAGGAGGAAAGATTTTTACGCTTATTTTGCTTAATTATTAACTGCATGCACTCATGTGTGTGTTTGGTCCCTTACCATCCTCACTGGTGTGAGTCTCTGCCCCTCCCTCATTGTCCACCTCCTCCAGAGCTCCATGTTCACTGTAGGGACTCTCACTGTGGGAAACAATAAGGGTCAGAACATATCTCCAAAACACTTTTTTCTCCTGTTATGCAGGTTTTTTAAATCTTTCAACCCTTAAAAACTTGTACAAAAGTTCTTCAGTTGTCTCCTAAGATCTTCCCAGTCACAGAAGGACACATAATGAGACCCAGAGGAAGTTCAAACCGCTGTCATTATCAGGACTCTGAGAGTTTTAAAGCTTCTTTTTTCTTTTAAACGCTCCTCTTCTGGCATCATGCTGTGAGAGCTGGCAGTAATGCCACAAACCCATCTCTTCAGATTACCCCTGCCAGGAACCGAGAGTCTCCTCCCTTCCTAACATGTCAGTAGCCACCTCCTCCTGACTAAGACAGAGAGGAGACGCTGCCAACACAACAAATCTCCCAAGGGCTTGGTACGCACAGCCCAGGGACACGGCCATGCTGAGACGGGTGATTAGTTCTAGCCAGGGATAAACCCCTGTCAGCCCTCTACAGACGCCGATAAAGTCGAGAAGAAACAAGTGATAAGCCCCGCTTACAGATGTGGAGCTGGCACAGAGGCAGGAGTCTGACCCGTCCGACTTCAGTGTTTTCACTTAATCATCCCTTTCATGCCAGGAGACTTCCTTTATTTCCCCCTGCTCTGATTGAAGTAATTAAAGTGATTGTTTTCAGCCTGTAACGCCTAAAAAGAAATAAATAAATCAAGGTCAGAGCTCTTTCTTTTTTATGTCACTTAATAACCACTGCCAAAGTGGTGAGCCCAGTTACTCATAGTGAGCGTACAGATGTGTTACAGCTCCAGCATACCTGCATGTTTTGTGACACCCCGCTGAAAGGGCTCTGGCTGCACGCCATTCACAATAACAACGAAGGAATGAGAAAACCACCACCATCTGTCGGACGGTTAAACCCACATCTCATTCGGGAAATCTGAGCAGCTGCAGTGACTTCATCCGAATGTTTTCCACCTTCGGCTTTAATTATAGATAACCTATGGCCTGAACCATGGACAACTGTGATGCTATGTCCTCGTCGCCAAACCCCAAGCCCAACCTGAGATCAAACCTCCCATCTAGTACCAGTCTGCTGTGAGCGTCTCACCAGTAGTCTCCACCGGCCATGCACTTCTCATAGATGGGCCCGTCCAGCTCTTTGCCGTCAGGAAAGATGCTCTCATGGTGGATGATGATGGTCTTAATGATCTCGTTCACGTGAGCTTGGCAGGACACCTGGTCCTGGCAGTCTGGGGTGGGCATGAGGGTGGGGCCGAAACATATGGCCAGGTTGTAGGGGTCCATCATGTTCTCATCACTGTACTGGGACAGACTGGAAAGATGCGAAGGTGTGATGAAGGGATTCATTTCTTTAATCAGGGACAAGGTTTACGATAAATTTACTGGAAACGTACTGGTTGAGGAAGGCGAAGAGATATCGCATCACAATCAGGACAGATCTGGGAATGGTCAGGAGGTTCTTACGGATGTACAACGCTCTCTCGTACAGGTTGTCTATTCCTATGGCAGCAACAAAAAAAGATAAACAAGAAATATGTTATTGATTAAATAACTATGTGCATTTTTAAAGGTTTTTTTTGCAATGATGGATGTTTCTGTTCAGCCATTGCTCTCCTGGATGCGCTTCAGGCCTTGATCTTCCAGAGAAACTTAATTCTTTTACCTCTAAACTAGTTTCCTGTTTCTGGGAAACAAACATTTTTCTAGATTTGAGGTTCTCTTCATCACATTTACCCCCCAACAGCAGCAAAGAGATAAAAGCTCCTCCATGCTTAAGTGTAAACAGAGTCTTATCTTTCTTATGCTCTTAATCATAGCTGAGTTAAAAAAAAAAAGTTAAAATCTATTTCAAACGATTCAAACTTTAATCGTTTTTTAAATATTTTTTTTAATGTTTCATTTCTGGTGACAACAGTGACCCTGTTATCACATGACTCACCAATACTGGTGAGATCTTAGCATATATGTTCACAACTGAAAGGTCGCCTCTGATGCTTCCATCCATAAACAGGATAGAAGTCATATTTGTGTTTTCTTTTTATCCACCACTGGATTATATTTACCTGTAAACTTTTTTAGCAGCTTTTTAGCAGCTAACGCTAAAACTGTGGACACAACCATGTTTAACAATAAACCGGAAATGATGTCTCCATGCATGTACATGCTCTGAAATAACTGATAAAGCACAGGTAAATGTAGACAAACATCTTTCAAATATTGGATTTGAGAGATGCATGTACACTGATTTTTGGATTTCCATGCAAATAAGCTCAGTGCTCTGAAAAGTAGTTATCTGAGAATATCTTTAATATTCAAGAAAAACCTGCCATTTCATGAATATTTGTAAATCAATAGAAATGAAATCAAACCAGGAAATCGTCTCAATATTACATATCTCTGCAAATTAATTGATATGCTGCACCTCTAGACATTCTTGTTCTGTTGCCATACGACAACAAAAAAAGGATTATATTGTGTGTGTTTGTGTGTGTGTATGCATATATATTTGTATACCCGCTGTGGGACAGTAAATGAATATCTTATCTAAATTGATCATATATTTATTATTACTGTGACTTTTAAAGTCTAAAGATAAAACAAATGACCTCACACTGTTCTTTGAATGATATGTCATCCAGAGAGTGTGTGTGTGTTTAGTTTTATGTCTGTACAGGAACAGGAAATCTACCGACTGTGTGCTAGCAACCTTCACCTCAACTTCATTTCCTCTGCTCACGTCACAGAGGAAGAGGAAGGAAAAAAGGAAGTTTCAGCTCCATCAACAGCAGAAAAGGACACTGAGCAATGTTTCCTGTTCGACATGAAACGGCTTATCTTGAACATTTTTATTTATGTCATTGTATGCCTTTACAGCTTTATAACATTGTTACAAAGAGATGCTTCAGTAAACAATAAACTTCCCTTTTGGATTGCAAACATGTGAATTGTTGGTGCTGCACGATGTCTTTGCTTTGTGTTGCTTGTTCCACCTGAAGTCGCAGTTTTACTCGGCTAAACTAGAGCTATGCTAGCTGCTAAAAATAGTCATGTCACCCTTCAGCTACTTCGTGCCATCTGGGATTTAGGCTTCTGAGATACTTGTGATGCATTTCATTTTTCATGAATACCCAACTAGGATTCTTTCTTTTCAGAGGAGCAGATTAAAAGTTCTGCTCCTGCACCTATAAGCGTACGCAACACTAATGCACTAGTCATCCCAGATTTATTTAAACTCCAAAAAGGAAAGTTAGAACAGGCATTTTTCTGTGGTGAGAAGATTTAAACAGAAAACTGATCCTGTTGCTGGTTTGAGCTGCTCCGTAAGGGGGAAGGCGTTTTTGATATGGAGCCTGCTGGGCGCTCAGCCCGCACTGCAATCACTGGCATGTTGAGCTGGGGAATGTAAACAGGGAATCCCCATCACTCACCCAACAAGTGTGTGAGAGCACACCAAGGAAACATAAAGACACACTTCACACACTGAAGGGTACACCAGAGCCTGCTTCAACACACAAAGTGGACCTGGCACACACACAATTCCTGCTAAGAACTGCAGCACACACGCTCATGTGACTTTACGACATTCAATTGTTCTTTAACATAGGCGCACGTAGTGTCTTAAGAGATCAGGAAAAGCAACACAAAGACGTTCTGTGAGATGAAGTTTCCGCAAAAATATCTAATAACAAGGAATCCAGACTGCATGTGGCAAAAAATGGCCAAACAACGAGGCCAGAAAAGATCAAATTCATAGGGAACAACTTCAGAGCTGCAATGTTTTCCTGATAATGGCCAAACAGATCAGTTTATGGGAGTCATTACTTAAGTTTTATGTATATGGTGAATCAGAATGTTCACACAGCAGGGTGCACATTCAGTCCATCAGAGCGTGTGGTGCCGATCACATACGAGTGCAGAGACCAGCCTGTCACATGATGCCAGCTAACTCGTCCATTGTGATGCAAAAATATGAAGATAAAGATCTTTCTGAATGTGATAAATATGCCCATCAGGTGCAGAAAGGCTGAAGAGAAACATCCTTTTAGATCATAATCAACATCCGCAATCAGAAATAGTAAGTCAGAGTTAAAATGCAATGACATGTTCTTACGGATGCACGACAGCAGATCATTAAACCTCTCTTTGGGGAAAAGAGGGTTCTCCAGGCCACGGAAGTACAGTTTGAGAACGCCGGCCACCGAATTGATGTCATGATTATTCTCATCATCTGTCAGAGGGTCGTTTCCTAAAACACAGAGATGCAAACATGTCAGCTGGATTCCTCTAATAATCAAAATCCTCATGATTTTATGTGAAATACTAAATGGAACAAGTGGTCAAAATAGTGAGTCGTCTAGTTTCAAGTTGCTTGATAAAATGAGACAGTAACACATTTTTTTAAACATTTATATCAGAAACATGTAAGAACGGAAATCTTTTACCTCTCTCAAATGAATTCTTAATGTCATTGACTTCCAGCTGGGATCCAGAAACACGGAATATTCCTTGATGCTGGAGGCCTTCAGGAGCAAAAACAAAGACGGACATAAGAAGTAACAGGAAGCAGTTCACTCAGCATACATGGGATGTCAATCAGAAAGCCTTTATTATAAATATATAACAATCAGAGACACCTCATTCAGAAAATAAGCTTCTTCAGTTGAACCTGAAAAGCACATCCTGTTCGTTAAGCCTCTCCAATTAGTTATTTAAAATAATAATGAGTCTGGGAGTCTGCAATCAAGCTTACTGAAGTGTTTCTCAGCTGGGATTAAAACTCAATGAGGGGAAAGGTCAAGAGTCAGGACGAGGCTAAATAAGTGGTTTGCCTCCTCTCACGGCCGTCACATCTTCACATCCTCACTCCTCAACGATCCAAATTAAAAAACTAATTCTCACATTCCTGGTTTGTTTCAAGCCGCCTGCCTCACAGTGAGTGTGGGAGGCTGCGCTGATGTAAACAGGATGGAATCTGTGTTTTTTCCCAGAGGGACTCATGTGGAATAAACCCCAACATGAAACGCTGGAGCATGAACACACCCAAATAATTACCATCCTACCCGTCACTAAAACAAGACGGTCCCTAAAACGTCCCTCGAAACTTTAAAGATGGACTCACCGTACAGATTTATGTAGCGAATACAGCTTTCAACCACACGTGGAATAGCTTGTCCAGAGTCCTTTCCAGGAATGATAATAAAAACACCAAGTTATTAGATTATATTTCATGTGATTCTCTTCTCACATGAATATGAGTTTAGCCCAACCAAAATTCTAACAATTACATAAATAACTGAGATAAAACAGGAATCTGTTATATTTCAGTTCATTTGGAGCAGCAAACATAAACATTTGAATCATCCTGAATAAAAACTAACTCAAAGCACATCTATTTGTTTGAGGATGAATAAAAGTGACCCAGTGATGTATTGGTTGAGCTTTAGCAGGTGATGGTCAAATAAACGTGCACATGCAGTGTAAGTACAGTTAAAGGGATTCCGTGCAACTTAAATCAGCCTGATGAGAGTAATAAAGGATGATTTCTGGGGTCAGTATAGAGTGCTTGACATGTGCCGGCGCTCCGAGGGGGCTGCCCTCGGATCCGTCTCTCATGGACCTGCAGCTCTTTGCTTTACGGCTCCTCCTTTATAAACACAGAGAGCTCTGCTTCGTGCTACTTTGTCCTCGTCTTCCATCAGAAGTTTGTTCTGGCTGAACAAAGTAAGGAGCTGAAGATGGTGTTTTAAGAGGCCAGAAAGAGGAAGACTGTTGAATTTTGGAGGAAAGTTTCAGGTTTAAAACGCCCAGTGCCAAAAAGTTAAACGGTATCCCTTTAAGAAGTTTAGAAACAAAGTGAGTGTAATTCTCTAAAGACCTGAGACAGACCGAGTTGACTTCACTTCTTATCATGGATTACAAAAAAATGATGTGCATCCGATGTTGCTAAAATCTGTCTGAATGCCACCAACCAGAAACAAGCTGGCTTTAAATGAATGAGAGAAGTGAATCTGGAGGTTGGCCGTCCTCTTATTTTCCATGTCAGGGACTCCGTGCATGTTTTTAATGATACGGTGGATCTGTTTGCAGCCCTCAGGGGTATACAGTGTCTCCAAACACAACAACCATGCCAAAAATCAGCTGGAGTGGAGCCCTGCGGGTTGGTGCGCAGGTCTGGGAGCAGATGCCTTATGTAACGCAATCTCTGTTAATACACCAGACCGGGACGAGCGCTTTTTAATCAGCCAAAATTCAGATGTGTTTCGTCATGGCACTCTTCATCAACAAACTAAGACGCCATTTGATGCAATATTTCCTTTGAAGGAAGAAATCTTCAGTCTGTCCGATCTGATCGCACAACTTTAGCAATTAAATAAGAAGGAAGTTAAAATCTTGTTCTTGCAGGAAACAGGGGGAAATGAGCAGAAAGCAGCACAAGCGCGCCCCCGCAAGCCTCACAGCGAGTACCTGATGTCGAGTGTGTGAGTTCCGTCGTCCACGGCTACACAGGGATACCACATGAGTCATAGATGGAGAGAGAAAGAGAGAGATTGGGAAAAAAGCAAGATCCAAATTAGCACCACAGCAGCTGCCCACCAAAAAAGCACCTTCAATCAACCCCAAAGTAAAAAAAAAGAATTTCAGGTAGGGGTAGGGGGGGAAACCAGAGGAGGGAGGCAGCCCAGCATCTTCCCCACAACTGCCATTTATCCTGCTGTTCTCACTGGCCCCCGCTTTCACTCTGGATGAGGAGACAAGATCTCAGCCAGAGCCGATCAGTGAAGCTCAGCAGTGAGCCGGGGGAGCTGACGGACATCAGTTATCCCTCTTCCTCTCCTCCTGCTACTCTTCAAATCTAGCAGTGCCAACTGCATCTCAGACGCAGACTGCAAAAGCTCACCGACTCACAGGAAGGTTTCCAGAACCATCTTAGCACAAATACGCTGTTGTTTGATGGTTTACGGCAAATCAAAGCCAAGATGTTTCTGGAGGAACCCACTGAAATGGCCAGAAAGCCAGAGCAAGACAGAAAAATAGATCCAGGCAGGAGCAAAGTGGACAGCAGATTGTAAATGAGTACCTTGATAAACGACTCCAAATTGCCGTTAAATAATCTAACATTAAAAACAGAGCGGGGTCGACCCCGGCGGGGGCCCGTGTGGGTTCTGAGCTGCCCGTTGGGATGTCTACGATACAAAGAATGCGTTAAAATAAGCACACAATGCATTTTTCATTCTATATGTCTTCTCTGTTTTCCCCTTCTCCTTCATGTCCTACAAAAACCTGAACCCAAGTCAAGGGTGAGCCATCTTTAAATCCGCTCCACTTTACATGATTGACAGGTGAATAAAGGTTTCCAGACACTGCTGAAACCACAAATCAACTTTTTTCTATATATTTTGTTTTCCTTTTCTCTCTCATCTCCACAAGATATCACAGGCAACGGGGAAATGTCAGACCCGCAGGGAGCATGGTATGTGTCAGCGTCCGCCCCATGACAGAGCCAGCAGGGGATAACCGCTGCTGTGTTGCTGTGAGTCATGTAGTTTGGCTTCTCGTGACATGATGATGGAGATAGAAGAGTCCAGGGCTTTGCTGCTCAATAAAAGGTACAAACCTGTTCAAATATAATGCCCCAGAGATGTTTTATAAATCTTATAACTACTACTTATAACTCTTCATCATTTATCATTTCCAAAAGAATTTAGAGACTTTCCACTGGTCTTTGTCTGAGCTGACACCAAAAAGATCAAGTTTAATTAATAAAAACAAAAGATAAAGAAAACACTGACAATAAACAGCTTTGCTTAAATAGAAAATACCCAACAGCATTTGTTAATTATCAGAATAGAAGTTGTTTTATTTTCACCTCTAAACCAAAGAGTTTATCCGTTAATATGTTTGCTGAGATGGTTATTTAAAAATAAAAGTGCAAAGTTAACTTACAAGCCACACCAACTACAGTAGCAAATATATAGAGTAATTACTCACTGGTTTGTCTGCGAGTCTTTTTTTAGATTATGCAAACAGGATGGGATATATAAAATCTGGACAAAAAAGTACTTTAAGGTCTAAAATGTATCAAATTATGGATGTGGTTTAAAAGTAACCTTTTGTGCATGAGGAAGTTGTGAATCTGATAAATCAGAGCTCGGCTTCCAACGTCACCGAGTGACAGATTCTCAGGGAGCGCTGCTGATGTGCGAAACTATGAACCTACACAAACCAACAGAATGCTGCTCGGCACTGTTCATACCACTTCATGATGCAAAAAAAAACACCTGAGAAAGAACAATCATGCAGACCAGGGGTGTCCAGAGTCGCTTCTTGAGGGCCAGTGTCCTGCACACCTGAACCAGATTAATGATCAATGTGCTTTGGCAGCACTTCTAACAAATGAAATGACTCAGGTGTGTTGGAACAGGGAAACATCTAAAACGTGCAGGACCAGACCTGAACCCCCCTGATGTAGACCATCTTATACCAGATGCAAAAGGGCAACATGTTTAAACAATTGCAGGAGCAGATGAATGAGACCCAGCTGCCTTAACTCCACTTACTTTCCCAGATATTCTAACCTGTTAGGTGTAAGCGTCTGTAATGCTTCAGAGTTTAGAAACAGCACCCATGTTGTTGCTGCTGAAACCACCTGAAGCCTGTTTAAACACCAACACACTGAGATAGTTTAATCTTTGATAACCACCTCACACCGTATGTCTGCATGTCTGACAGCCTTCATGTTCAGGATTTAAAAGTTGATCTGGATTTAAACAAAAATACTATCACTTCTTAACCAAGCCATCCCTTAACTCTGATAAGGCAATCATGCAAATCTGTCCACGTCAACAGCAGCGATGAGGTCACCAGAACAAAGGACGGCGGCTTCATGTTATCATTGCTGTGAATTGTTCCAAGTTTTTAACATATAAACTCACAATCTAACCTTTACAACTCATCTGCCTTCATGGCCATTGATCATTAAAGCTGAAACATGAGACTTAAGTTTTCTTTGACTGTTAAAGAATACTGGGTGTGTGCGGTGGGGCTTTTATTCGTGCCAGTGTGTATTTTACCTTGTGGTCATGTAGTCAGCTCTGTGGCCTGCAGCAAACAAAAAAAACAGAAAGAAGAGAGATTAGAGGGGGAAGCTAGTCGTGTGGACAAGCCGGGACCCGTCTCTGAGGGCCCCGTGGTGAAATGTGCACACGGCCAGCGAAGCATTTGAAGTCAGACATCTGTCTACAACTGCTGGCCTCTTATGCAAAACAAAGAAAACCCAAACACACACCTACGTTTGAACATGTGCACGTCCACCAACACACGTGCACATGTGGTTTTAACCGGACTACAATCAAGGAGAAGAAAGCCACGAAGACACAGCTGCATGCAGACACAATGATCGCGTAGGACAAACAACATCCAGACAGGGGAGAGTTGGAACCATGAGGCCATCTGGCCCCGAGAACAGGATATGACCCGTCTCTGTGTCTCCCTGACTCATATTGTACTTCAGCTCATTGACAAAAATATGATTAAGGAGTATGAGAGAGAAAGCAGGAGGCCTTTCTCTCCCTCGTTAGCTCACGGCTCCATTACATCCACTGCTCATTAAGTGGGCAATCTGACGGAGACCACCGGGACTGCCGGTTAGAGCAGTGACTGACAGATACAAATTGAGATCCCACCAATGTAGAACAAGGAGCCCGCCACAATGCCCACCACCCCTCCAACACAAGAAAAAGTCCATTAAATGTGGAGCAAGTCAGTCACTAAGACGGATAATACAAGTTCACAATCCCCCCTCCGCTCTGGCTGCAGCCCAGGTTAACATCTACTGTTGGAGCTTTGACTGAACAACGGGAAGTTTGCCACAGAAAGGGCTAAAATGACTCAAGTCAGGCAGCAGTAAATACAGAGACAAATTCTGCAAGCGATTAGTTATGTCGGCTGCGTGTGAATGCTGATTAGTGTCCTGGGAAAAGCCTGAAGGACAAACAGCGCCTGAAAGGAGGTGACAACAAGGCGAGGGAGGGATGGAGGCTGTACCGTCGCCGAGCGTCCTCTTCAGCAAGTCATGTTTGGCCTGCAGCTTGGAGATGAGATTACTGCCCTCCAGAAACTCCCGGAATTTCTGTGGAGAATTGAGAGTAATTACACGGCGGCCGTGAGTGCCAGCCGAGAGCCGGCTCTCAAGACAGCAATCTATGATAAAGCAGCCGAGGGCAAAGGACACGCTGAGAGCCTTTTTAAAGCCTTTATCAGAGAATGTCCATCATCCCGCTGGAACAAGATAGCAGTTTGCTTTACTAAATGGAAATATTCTGGGAGAGTTGCCCCTCTGCCAGCTGCTCTGACATTTCAAACAGACTTGGTGCACAAGATACACATTTCCAAGTCAAATCCAATTTGCAAAAACTTTGAGTTTGGACAAAAGCTTCGGAAATTATCTTTAAAGGTTACAGTTCAACACTTCACAGCAGAGAGAAACATCGAAGACATTTAGCATTAAATAAAATCCTGAATTATTATCCTGTCTCTCTGTGGCTCACCATGAAGTAGAACTGCTCCGTCTCTTGCTGGTTGGCTCTCCTCTTGGCGATGCTGGGCTTACTCAGGTACGTCTCCGACACGGTGGACTTGACGGACTCTGTGGAGCGGCTGTGGTGGAAGCACTCGGACACGTCGTAGTCCTCGATGGTCACCATATCCTGGATGGTTGTCAGGGTTGCCTCTGACGTCTTTTTCACCTGTAGAGAAGCAGAAGAAGAGCTGGTCAGTGCAAAAAGCTGCACCCTTAAAAGCTGTATGCTCTTCACTACACAACCATTCAAGCCAGCTTGCTTCATCTCACTCCTTTAAAAAAACAAAAAACACTCTCCATCCTCAGACAAACTAAAAAATTCAGCTGCTTTCTGACGAGTCATAAGTTCCTTAAAAAGCCCCTCGCTGTTCAGCGGGACTCCCTGCCAAAGCAATAAACCTGCATGTGCTTGGAAGGTCTGGCGGGGAACATTTCTTTCTGGAGACGGTGCATTCACTCAGAAGCTTTTAAGATTAATTTCCATAACTGGCTCTACCCTGTCAACAGCGCTTCTCCCACAGCAGACGTACATCAGGCGTTGGCCAAGCGTATCCTTCCTCTTATTGCAAAAGACTGTCAGTGCAAATGCTCTTGAGGGCATGACAAGGGACGTTACGATTAATCAATGGTTAATGATCCTCAATATTGTCTCTTTACTTAAAAGATCATGGCTTAGCAACGAAGGCAGATCTGTGCAACGTGCAGTCAGACCAAAGTTATTGAATAAATCAAGCAGGTCTTTTCGAACCATCCTCATATTCAAGCCAAACTGATGGTGAACAGACTCCTTTCCCTGATGTAGCTCTAGACCCTTTTCCTGATTTTTTTGGTAAATAATGTGCACCAATTTCAAGTGACAGGGCTGTTCCTCTCGGAGTTGTGCTAGATATTTTAGAAGATATTTTAATATTTTTGTATTCTGAAGTCCAATGTTCAAGTCAGACACTTCAACTGCTGTCGGCTAATCAAGCAGTTTTCATTATTTACCTTTTAATCAGACAAATGCAGAGGTCTCATTATTCTGTGAATGTACTTTAATTGGGACAGTTGTGACTGTTTTGTCACACACACACACACACACACACACATATATATATATATATATTATATATATATATATATATATATATATATATACACACACATGTATGTATGTATTATGGACGTTTTTGTTTTGTTTTTGCTGGATTTTGTTCACCATTGTGACAAGGCAAGCATAAGTAATAACTAAATAACATGTTTATTCTACAGATTAATCTCCTTGCACTGACATGTTAATCTTGACATCCCTAATTGAAACTAGAAAACCCATAAGAACTGTTCATCTGACTTTACACATTTATAGTGTCAGGAAATGAACCGCACCATACCTATCCATCACATGATGACAAATTACATAACATCCGACACACATATCTGTAGCAGCTCCTTTTGAGGAGACACCATAATCTGATTTAAAAAAGTCAAAAAGGAAGTTGCATCAGACAAATGCAATTGTTTCAGAGTAAATTTAAGACACTGAAAAAAAGGTGTTAATATTGGTGGAGTAAACTGTATGATGTTGTACTGCTCTGTTCATCATCTTCATATATTCTTCAGTTAGGATTTCTGCAGTAAAAAAGTACCACATAACATAAAAGTGGATTTCTTACACCCTCCTGTTTCATGTGATGCTGTCTCTTGCCGGTTCGTGTGCTGTCAGTCTGCTCATTTTGCCATCATCAGTCCTAAATTAGCTTTTCGCCATAGGACGAATATGTAGGGTGAGAAAGAAGGCTCAGGTTTGGTCCCTGTCAGTCATAAAAATAACACAGATAATAATAAAGAGAGGAAGAGCGTCAGCATCTGTTAGTGGAAGGTAAACTAAGAGCGAGACCATGAACGTAACAAAGCAGTGAGACAATCAGCATTTCTTCATTTTGGACCCCTTGAGCTCCGGCATGTTTTGATGGCTCAATGACATACATTAGATACATTCCTGAAGCCGTCGTTCCCCTGCAGCATCCCGAGGCAGAGAGGCTCCACTATCAACTTTTTTCCAAATTACAGCTGCATTTTGCTTTATGGATCTGAGTCATGTGCCACACTGGATATCAACACAGTGTTTGGAGCCCAGACTACTGGTGATTCAGCAACTGGTTTTCTCTTGTTACTTTTCTATTTTTGTTCTTATATTTATGATTATGTTCAAACTTTTTCAATCAAAAAAGTTCTGTAGGGCCTCTTTGAAGAATGCATTAGTTTCTGTAAAACCCTATGGAAAAGTCATTTGCCGACAGATTTTGTACTCCTGAAACGTTAACTCCCAGATGTGCCGAGCTAGGCTCGGAAAAAGCAAGTTGGCCACGGCTCAGAGGTGAAAAGTTGTTTTCAGTCAAAGGTTGGCTGTTTGATGTCCAGCCTTTTGATGTGTTGAAGTGTTTCTGAGCAGAAAATAAGACTGATATTGCTTCCGATACGCTCATAAGTGTTAAATGACAATGAAAAGAGGACCCCATTTATGTATAGTCTAAATGTAAAAGATCTGTTTGTCAATTTATAAAAACAGATCTGTGAGAAAAAATTCTAGAAAACCAACAGTAAACTGGTTGCATTATGCATTTGTGTGCACACCCTAAACTAATACTTTATGACAAGCACCTCCTGATTTAATCACACAGGATATGCACTCTTATTAAACAGCTTAACATAAATACAACTAATGTGGACCGACCAGTTTGGTATAAAGTCACAAAAAGGAAATAACAACAAAAAATTTTTAAAAAGGAAAAAGAAAAGGCAAACAGGAAGGAGGGATGTAGAGACTATCGAGTGCGAGTATGAGTCACTGATGTGGAAAAGCTGCAGAGGAAAAGACGACCAGCTGATGCAGAAACGATAACAACCACCTTCGTGGAAAAATCCAGCAAAAATACTTCTTTGACCACTTGACCGCTGGAAAATAAAGTATTATAACCATCTCGGTTCAGCACTGGAGGCTCCGTAGATCAAGAAGTCACAGATTGAAATGAAGATGGATTTTTTCCCTAATCTTTCTTAATGATCACAAGGACCCATTTAGCAGATGTTAGCGGGTCAAACATCAATATTAACTAAAGATTCCTGGTGCAGGCAAACAAACAGACTTACAGACCGTTTCTTTTAAAGTACTTGACCTGTGAGTCATTTTGTCTTAAAAAATGGGAAAAAAGAAAAAAGAACATCTAAAATGTAGACAGGACTTTGATGATGGAGTACAACCCTGACATGCATGTTTGGGCACACAATGTGGATGTAGTTACACTGTTATCCAACCTGTCATTAAACAAAAACACACTGCAGGTTGGAACATGGCTGAAGGAAGGAATGAAGGGAAGACCCAAATCTACAACCTTACAGCAATTCTTTACAAATAAACCTTTCAGACTGCCGCGGCCGGTTCTTAGAAAAGGCAACTTTACACACTGGTTACACTTTCTGATCTTCTGCCCCCCTGCCAGCCTCATCCCGGGTGGCCTCATGGAGGCGAGAGGCCCAGCTGTCATACGGAGACAGGAGCCATGCATGCGAGAGAATTGCTCCGAGTGAAAAAGCTGTCGAGTTTATCCATTATTCAGCAGACCACTAGTTACCAGTGTTCACCGTTGGGCTCCATTACAACAGAGTTCTTGGAAAAAGCCTGTGGACATACCCATCCGTCCCTGCAGCTGCACAGCAGACCTGCACAAAGGCCGTATGGAAGAAGTTACAGAAAGTTGGCTTATTTTTTTAAATGCTCAAATATCTCCAACAATGTGTTATCAACATTTCACCAGTCAACAGAGAATCAGTGTGACTTACATCAAGCTTCATCCCATCATCCAAAACTAACTTCCGTTCTGTAAAAGCCAAAATAAATCTTCTCTCCGCGTTTCAAATGGTAGCACATCACTAGCAGTTATTCCAACATCTATCATCACATCTCAGAAACGGCTTTCAACAGGCGCTGTAGTAAGTGTGTAATCTGCACATCATCAAGCAAAGAACACACACACACACACACACACACAGGCTTTGATGTGCAACCCTGATATTCCTCTGGAGGAAAACAAACACCCTGTGGAGGAGACGGTATTAGATAGCCGGAGTTTAGCGTGAAACATCGTGAGAAAAAAACATCTGGGTGCGCTTGCAGAGAAGATGACACACAGCAGAGGAGGAAAATTAGTTTGTGGCCATAACCAAGCAAACGAGACCTAAATGAGGAGGTTATTAAATCTGAAAATAAGAAAAGCACACTGATTGGTTGAGGAGTTTCTGCAGCAAGGCCCCCGGGAGGGTTTATCTTCACGTTAACACAACAACAAAAAGAAAAAAGTCTAGAGGCATCCTCTGGATTTCCCTCCCCTCACCAATGATGCAAAGTCAGTTATTCAGCACGTTTTCTTTCCTCGTCTAACAGGAGTCAAAGAGGTTGGAGGAAGCAGCTGCAGATTTTTTGAGCCCTACCGGGTAGCTTTTCCTGTCCACAGACAGACAGACAGACTCTCTTTCTCCCATACGTTTGACAGAGCAGCTTGTAGGTCGCAGCGGGGCTTTGAAAGTTCATTTTTCAAGGATGTATCTGGCACGCCATGCTCAGGAAGAGAGGCCATCTGGTGATCCTAACATGAGGCAGCAGCGCCCTCCAATCCTGACCCATCAGGACATCCGCTTCAACAAGGCAGGCGGACCAGGACGCAAAGCCACCAAGGCTTGCCAGCTAACACACACACACAGACACACGTGCACGCTCACAGGGGAGCGTTTGTTTGTGCTCACTAATACTGTAAATACTGCACACAGTGTGATGTGTGATGACACCAGCAGGACCGAGATGGGCACGGACTGACCCCCCTGCGACAACAGTTTTAATCCCAACAATAACGGGACGGCAGCTGAACACAAAAACCTGGCATGTCTTTTCCGTACGCTAACATAGAACTAACAGAAACATGTAAGGAACCCGGTTATTTACTGAGATCAGCCACAATGTTACAGCCTCCTGTTTAACACTGTGTAGGTCTCCTTCATGCAGCCAAAACAGTTCAAACACACTGAAAGGTAGACTCAACAAGACCTGCGATGGTGCCCTGTGATACCAGTGAATCCCAGCATGTGGCCGATGCTACAAGTGTTTCAGATCTTTTTGAAGATCAACATTTTTAGCCTTTGTTCTCTGAACTGTTATTGCTGCGTGGCAGGATGCAGCATTCTGCTGCCATGTAGGAAGGCTGATTAAGTGGTCAGTTAGAAAGGTGGAACATCGAGTTGTATCTAAATGTTAGGCAGGAAACGAGAGCGAACATCGCCCTGATGATCTTACCGGTTATGCCCAACTCCCTACTCAGAGTGACAATTCATGGTGTTGTCCAAACATACAGCGAGAACTCATAAGCTCTGTATTAGGAATCACTAACTCCAGAGTCCTGCAGGTTCTCGGCGTTTCCCTGCAACGCCTGACTCGGTAAGTACAACATCTTAGGCTGTTTGATCCGTTTAATTTGAGTCATGTGGGTTGGAGCAGGAACATGTGAAAACCTGAAGGACACTGGTCAAAGATCGATTCGCTCTATATGGTGTGCTTGTAGGATCCCACAATGCATCGGGAAAAGTAGTTTAGAATCAATGGTCATTACGGCCATAAAATATATATCATAGTGCGTTTTAGTGAATAAAAATAAAACCAAGCATATGATTTCAGGTGTTTTTTTCATTTAAATGTAGACACAAGACAAACGTATGAATTGCAACACATAAAGAAGTAAAATTGAATCAGATTAATGTGAAAATGGCAGAAAATAACCAGACAAATGACACAAGCCATTTAGTTTTTATCTGTTTGGGGGGAAAAATGGATGAAATGCACTCAGTGCATCACATAAAAGCAGTTAATTCAGGTCATTCACCGAGTCTGAAAGTAGAGTGTCTGAAAGGATTTATTCATAATGATGATAAGTCCACCGTTAAGTAATTCCCTAAATAGTAAGTAGGGATTAAGCACCTTTGCAATCTTTGCACCATCCTTCTTCCTCTTCCTCCTGTAATGATGCACGCACACAGCCAGTTGCACCTTCTTTGGACCAGTTTTAAAAGTTGCTATACAAACCAATATGCCTCATTTAATACTCCGTATGCCACTCCTCGAAGCAATGCTTTATCCCGTTTCATCTGTGAGTGTGTTAAATCAAATCCGAGTGAATGTCAGAGTTGAGTGACGTGCTCCTGTGTCTTGGTGGAAGGATGAAAGAGAAGAAGTGCAGCAAGGTGGAGGAAAAGAAAAAGGGAGGAAAACGACAGGAGGCAGTGAGAGCTCAAAGAGGGAAAACAGGTCAGACGTGATACACAAACAGACCGATGGACGTGACTGCACTCTGAAACAGCAGCAGCCACAACCTTTCTTCCCTTTGTTCAAGTAACAAATGTTGAGTTACTGAAGCATGCTGCAGACACATTTAAACCGGCCACCTGCAAAGAAAGATGCTCCTCCAGTGGGAAAAACCAGAACAGGGCAGGTTTGTGCAAATAGGGAACTCTAGTAGTGGGAGCATAAAAAGGATATGATGGCTACCTGCAGGGCATGAGAGACAGGAAATATATTGTGTATGAATGTCTGTCTGTGCTGTAAAAACGCAACAGAAACTTCAACCTTCAGAGATCATCAGCAACTTTTTTTTCATCTCACCCTGGACAACTTTATGGCAAAACTGAACTTTTTTCAGCAGCCGTCAATATCTAAAAACTTCAGTAAACTTCACTAAACAAAACTCAAGCTGAAGACGCACCGCATATACCTGGAATCAGATTTGAAATGTTTTATACCTCTTCATTTTCAATCTTTAGGGTAGCCAGGCGAGACTGCAGCTGCTGAAACCTCAGGATGAGCTCCCCGTTCACCGGCGGCTGCACGGAGATCTGACAAATCTGGAAAACAGAGAGAAAACTCGCCATCATGGACTGATAACCTGCATTATTTTCACTACGGAGATGAGGTGATGGAACTTGCTCTGATTTAGGCATTCACATTTTTCTTGAGTTGCAGAGCAAACCACAGTGAGCCGCAGCCAACTGAGGGCAGACAGCCACAGAAACAGACGTGATATCAGCAAAGTGCCAGCCAAACAATAAAAACACATGTTGAGCTGCATGACTGCAGGGGTAGAAATAACACACGATTTGTCAAATTCTGCGCCCCATAAAAGCTGATCCAGCAGCCCAGACGCTATAAAACTACCGACTATCAGACCTCATTAAGTCCAAGACATTCGTCTGTGTAACTTCAGTGGAGCATCTCTGTATGTAAAAAAAAACAACTACTTTCTAAATACATTTCTGGTCTCTTTACATCAAAGTAACGACTGATAATCTATCAGATATGATCCTAAAACTCTGAACTCCGTACCTCGTCCCCCATGTGAGCCTGGAACTCAAATTTTGCTGGTGGGCAGAAGGCTGTAGGGAACATCTCCATGAACCTCTGCCGGTCGCTCCGTGGGTCCAGACTGTCCACGGCATTTTCGATGATGTCCAGACCCTCGTGGCGGGAAGTTTCCAGGTTGTACTCTGCCGACAGGTAGGTTCGCAAGGCCCGGTTCAAACTAGCGTGATACCCTAAATCGCAGCACTGGACGGAGAAAAGTAAGAAGAAATTTGATGTCAGATGGATTGAAAAAGAAAGGAAAAAGTTTAATCAGTTATATTTAAATGTGAGTTACACATAGTAACCAGAAATATAGCAAAAATAACACAAAAAGCAAATGTTTTGGGGGGTTTTGGTGACATTTAGAGAGACACGGAAATGTTACTAATCTGGATCAGGATGTAAAGTCAGGTGACCAACAAAACTGAGAGTGCTTGCAGGCTTCTGATCCAGGCCAGTCCAAAAACTGGAAGCATGTTTTGAAATCAATTTTTACCCCTTAAAATGCCCAATTATCTTATCCAGCAGCTCCCAGCAGCACCTGTCCCTGTCGCCTACATCACAGGATCCAGCATCCTTATGTTCATCCTCATGCTCCATCAGGAGTCGCCCATCTCCACTGCCCATTAAATCTGTTCCCAGGTACGTCTTGGTCTAATTAGATATAATTGTCTGTAAAGCTGCATCGTCACAACTCGAATTTTGCCTGCAGGGTCTGACGCCGATTTCTATCTATTCCAGCCTCACATTCACCTTTAAGATCAGTCCCAGATAGGATGAAATCACCCAAAGCAGAAATGACTCGGATGATCTGCAGGCCACCCGTCTGCTTCTCAGCTATAAAAAGTCTCTTCATCAATAAACAAATGTGTGTGTGTGCACATACAGCTAATGCAGAGTGCATCCCACACATTCACACACACACACACCCTGGTGAGATGTGAAGGCTTGTGAGCAAAGTGGGAAGAGGGGTAATTTCAGCACGCAGCATGCTGCCGAGGAGAAGCTGCATGTCTCTGCCTCCTTCAGTCCTGTCTGGAACATAAAAATCCAAACTGCTGCTAAAAAACTTCGACCTGCCCCGGTTCCATAGAAACACCTGCTAAAATAGTGCTGCAACTTCACTTCTCCAAAAATAATAATATCCCAGATAATCATAAATAAGTCATGGTCCAACGAAGCAATATGATGCAAGGCAACCGACACACACATGCATGCTGCAGTCAACAAAAGGATGAGTGCAGCCAGAATGACTTTGGGGAAATAATAGACTAAATACTATAAATAACTCCAAAAAACAACAATATTAAAGCTTTAAAATAGATCTGGCTACTAAACTCCTGACTGTAGACGTTAATTATGAGATTAAATCTCCTTTAAATGTCAATGAAGACAAAGAACACAAAGAAATCTTCCTTTTATTCCTGAAAAAAAATTCACACAAACACGTTTCAAGTGTGCACCGATGCAACCATCAGGAAAAATGCCGTGGGTTCATACTCACGTCAATCAAGTCTGGCAAGTCGTGGATGTAATATTTGAAACTGGACGAGTTGGTGGCTTCCAGCGTCAGCAGGTACTCGTTTCGGGCTTTGATCGACTTAAGCTTGTTCTCTGAGTACTTGGCTTGACGCTGATGAGAGAATTAGAGGCGAGAATGAGAAACAGCAGAGCAAGTGAGACAGGGTGAATTTAATGAGTGGAGAATTGCCTTCTGACAAGCGATTAGGCTTTTATGTCTCTGCACGCACAGCGAGTCGCGGAGCTGGGACAGAATTTCTGACAAAACAACATTTTCCATTGACATCGAAGGAGAAATAAGTTCAGATCTGTTATAAATAGCAGAAAAACAAAAAAAAGCTTCTGTCCTTCACTCAAGCAAGGATGTCTGAGTGAGCCATATGTTTTCATGCTAGACGAAGAGGCCGTTGTTTAGTCAGCGACTGACCAACAGACTCTGACTCATGCGCTTCCAGACCATTCATATTTCAGCACTTCCTCAGCTGGGCTAAAACAATCCCTTCCCGACCCTTTAATCATTCTCCACACATATTTCACCAACTTCAGGCCGGTTCGGGGGAAACGAAGCCTGCTTGTTTGGCTGTGTTACACGTCACTGTGAACTTAGAGAAAAATACTAAAACTGTTCCAAAAAACACAAAATACGTTAGTGTGAGAGCCTTAACAAGGCGTTTAGTTGTCTTTAACCCTTTTTGCCCTCCTTAAACTTGACATCCTCTGGTGGTCCGTGTGGCTCAAAGTGCCCACGCACAAAATCTCATCATATGTTCATTTTTATCTATTTATCATTAATTACTTAGACAACTTCTGTCCTACTCAAAGTACCAAATATTTATTTTAACATTTTCAATATTTTACTTTTTTACATATAGCAAATATTAGAAAGACAAGTCTTTGATGTGATTTTTTCAAACTTTATTTGATTTCATTTTGATCTTGTTGTTTTCTTCTGAATGAGGCAAATCAACCGATATTCAAACTGGCGTTTAAAGGGTTAAAATGCGGCTTATGACCGGATGGAAGTTGTTAGCTTGATGTCCTGGGGACGCAGTGCTTATAGATACTGATGGACAGAGTGAATGAAGGATCCTGATCCTGTTTTCATTCAAATATCACCCACTGAACCAAATTCAATTGAAAGCCTGGTGTTTTACCTTCTCTTTCATCTTCTCGATCTTCTTCACAGAGCTGCGTCTCTGGTATTTGTCCTCCATCCGTATGCTGAAGACAGGATCCCCCCTACTGATCTGCTTCTCCTCCTGCTTCTCGGCCTCCTTCAGCTTGCTTTCAGCGTTGATGCTCTCCGAGTGGTACATGTGGTAGGTCTTCATCACCTGGAAGCAGGGAAAAAAAAAAAACTAAGGCTTTTCTGCTTTTATTGTGTTTCCTGAACTGGAAAAAATGCAGCGTAGGAAGAAGAAAAAGAAAGACGAGTGTTTGGTCAGTTCTTGTGGGGTCAAAGGTCAGAATAATCCATCCTCATGGTCGTGACTGACCTTTTATGAGGCTTCTGTCCTTTGACCCGGTGCTTCATCGTATATTGATTCAACTCATCTCACAGATGTGTCTCACTGAACCAGCAACCAGGACCGATTCTCTCCAGCCTTCTTATATGACCACGATCACCGCAGACCCCAGCAGTTAAATCAAACATGTTTAATGTTAAAAAAGGCAGGAAGTAAATCTGGTTTTGCCCTCTGGATCTGAAAGGAGCTTATTAAGATAAAAGCTGGCTGCTATTTTTCATAGCTTGGAGAGAAAATTTTGTTTTTGTCTTTGAATTTGATACAAAAAGACGGAAAAGATCACAAATACAGAAACCATGAGGGCAGTTTCCGGAGACGGCATCACATCGTGACTACTTAGGAAACGTATGATGCCGTTTAGAGCCACTTCCTAAAGTTTGACTCATCATCCTCGTTTGGAGTGTGTGTGTTACTCACACAGCTCCACAGATCCATTAGGCAGTGACTCAGTTGGAAGTAGCAGGTAAAACAAGACTGAAAAGAGTTGCTGAAAAGAGCCGAGAGATGATAAAAGTCTTGTTAACACAGAAAGCACGGAGACAATCTCAGTTCAGCGCTGATGAGTCACCGGCTGTGGAACGAATCTGGAAGCAAAAACATATCGCTAGCAGGAGTCATGATCCACAGAAGACGCTATTTGAGCCTCAACGAGAAGAAATTAGGACTGTGGAGGAAAGCTGGAAGGCAGGAAGGAAAAAGGAGATAAAATAAGAGAAGATTAAGGGAGAATGAAACAGGAGAAGAGAGGAAAAGACGAGTTGAGGGTAACAAAGGGCACAAGTTCATAACAGGAGAAGAGAGGGAAACAAAAAACAATCTCAGCTTGTTTAGAAAAAGGAGATGCTATAACTGTTTACTAATGAAATCTTTACACACAACGTACTACTCTGTGATGTATTTGGACATCTGCGGCGTTAAATGAGCTGAGGTTCACGGAGCCTCAGCCACACTAAGAATGCCGTCTTTACCATTTTTGCCGTCTTTACCGTCTATATCTTCTTTTTCTTTCAAATCAAAGCAACCGCAAATAAAGCGAACCAAAAAATCTAATAAAAATAAAACAAATGAATATAAGACAAAAGCACTTTAAAATAAATGTATTATTTTAAAGCTGTTAGCAAATAAGTAAAATTAGACCTCAATCATGTAGTTATTTACACAAGTGTCCTTTTTTTCAAAGTACTTGACAACCAGGTAAGTAAAGAATCAGCAAACAAGCTGAGATTGAAAAACATTTCAAATTTTAAGCTTCTAAATGTTTTGGTCTACGTTAATGTTCGCCATGTGGGATCAGCCGGTCTGGTGATGGAGCACAAGAACGTCTCGCGGTTCAATCTGCAGGACCGAGCCTGTCCTGACGGCTGCATGAATAAACGATGCTCTGTCTCCAATAACGACAGAAAATAACACTAGATTCGTAGCTACAAGTTGGTTTTTCAACTGGTATTGAAAATAAGTAGAGATAAGCAGTTAAGTAGCATCTACTTATCAATAATACCCATGTTTATTTAGCAGGATACTAAATGTGAGCATCTATTAGAATCTGAGAGTCACTGCAGCAGGTGTGCATTAGCACAGATTCCAGGTTTAACCTGGAATGAACCTCCTCCACAACCTGTGCAGAAAATACGCTCGTCTGCACAAAACCTCATCTTCAGACTCACCCGTCTCACAATCTAAACATCTTTCCCTCAAAGCGAGTTATTTCTGTGCGACTGGAACAACACAACAAACAGCAATTTGTCTGGATGGTGGGGTTTGGCCTAACTGGAACCAGTTTAGAGATGGGTGACTGACCTTGGGCCCTGCACTCTTCACTTACTGGTCTGGAGTCTGGCACGGCTGTGTTTACTCTGCTGCTGTTTTTAGAGGGACGCATTTAGAGCCGGAGCAGGCCTGTTATTTCATTGGTGAAGGCCAGCGCCGTGACCGTGGCCGTCTGATGCGACAGCTACGCTCTGTGTGTGCCTGAAGGTGTTTGTGTCGTCTCGCTGGGGGGAAAGCGGGTCACGTCAGCGGTGTGGACAGCAGTGGGAGTGACACTCGTGGAGTTTGGAGTAACACGTCGTAGTGCTAAGAGCAGCAGAGGCATGAAAACATTTCCTTCTTCTCTGGGGAACAGAGACAACTGTGAACATCCCGGCTCACCATGGCGATCAATAATAAAGCTAACTCAGTTCTACTGATTGTTAGTCGGTAATGGCATTATGGACAAACGACACAAAAACAAACAGTGTTTTTTTCATCCAGTTTGACTCCGGCTGACATGCAGGAATGGACACAAATTATTAAACATAAATCTTTCATTCATTTTGTGTGAAGGTTGCATCACTGCCCACAACATGCGTGACACATTAAACTGAGCTCAGAGGTCATGATGGGGCTAGTTAAGGCAGTGCAATTACGTATTGATTCCTGATTTCAGAGCGTGCAGCAGCAAGGTCAGAGCAGCACAGATGGCTACTTAAAGTGAGACTGAACTTCTCCGATGAGGTAGCTTTTACAGAAGCTGGACAGCAGATGTTAAGCTGGGCCCATCTGGGGGTTTGATGGTCTGATGAAATGCTGCTGAGGCTGGGAGAAAAAGCTCAGGGTTTGAGTCCAAACCTGCATTTGGCAAAATATAAACCTGCAACCTGCATTAAAGCCGCTGGCACGAGTGTGAATGTTATTATGGGATGTTTAGGCCAAAGACCGTTTCCACCAGATTCTTCCAGGTCTGCCCCGCACCCTCCAAACATCCCAGATCCCAGTCTGTTTGACTATCCGGAACAAGAACGACCCGCTGAAGTCCAACCCCACGATCCGTAGGACGTATCTCTAACCAACATCTTATCTCACCACAGGACTTCTGCAGAGGCCCAACATCAATGCCACAGCAGGTCAGAGCTCCTTTGGTAAAGGAAGGGCCCCCAAGTTTACAGAACAAGTAGCTTTAATTAAGCTAGTAGTCTTAATTAGTCCTAACCATGGAGTTTCCCTCCTTTTTCAGGGTTATTATCTATCTCTGCTATCAGCTCTCCAATAAAACCAACAAATGGCAAAGAGAAATGACACGAAGGGAAATCTATACAGCGATCTGTTAATTAGCTCAAACCTCCCTCGGTGGCTTTGCATGCTTCTTTCCCTGTTAAGAGCAGGAGAACACAGCTGATGAGAGCCATTAAAAACAGAACATGAGCTCTAATGAGTCAAACAAGCATGAACTTGATCCTTTGCAGCTTTAATAACTGGCTCATGAGTGTAAAGGGGATTTTCTACGATTTTTGTTCAAGTTCGGGGGTTTTTTGTGGCAGAATGTATGTTTGCCTGAGAGTATACAGAAAGATCTGCTAGATGTCAGGGTTAATGGTCTGAAACTGCCGCAAATACTTAAGAGAGAACTTTGCTCAGAGCAAACGACATCAACCTTCAGTAAAGATAAATGTGCTTGAGTGGTTTAGTTATTACTACTTACTGTGTATAGCTCATTTAGGACTTTCATCAAGTCTTCCTGGAGCTGGAACGCTATTTCCTTACTCTGAAAAAGAAACAAACAAGGAAAAAACTATTAGAGAAAATCACTAATAAACTACAAGAATTAAAAAAGATTTATTCAAAGCAGAAGTAGTTTGTTCCCACTTTACACAGTCATGTTGAGTTGTCTTTTATAAGTTGAAGTTGAATGTGATTTTAGTGATTTTAAAAACAACCAGAAACCGACTGGATGTTTAAAAAGCATGCACACACACACAAACAGTACATTTATCATACTTTGTCATATACAAGCTTTCTATATGAAAGTGGTATCAATGTCCTGGTAGGTTTTCCACCTCAATCATGGAACGTGGCTCCGGTTTCACTGCCCACATGCTCAACACATTAGCTGGCTTCCACGACTAAGATTTCCTCCAGTATGTTAACTCAATCAGCCGTGCCACAAGGCTGACTCAGTAACACAATCACGCACGCCCACATTAATGCATCTCACGGTTGTGGGATACACTTTAACAGGGATGGTGCGATGGATTTATTGGGGCTTTTTCTATTAATTTGATTGTGGCAGATCCATATTTCTTTTACACTGACTCATATATTGCATCGCATGTTTATGAGACTATGACTCATGACAATGAATTTTTTGATCTCTCCCCTGCATTTGATACCGTGATCAGGTACTGGGATGATGCTACGGCCTGGCCTGCATGCCCAGTCTTTCTCTAACCCAATTATCCGCAGACAAATCTCATTCTGGTTACTGCTTGCAGCTACAGGCTGTATGAGGTTTCTGAAAACTCTGCTGGAGAGCAATGTTACTTATGATCAAGATTTTTTGAGACCATAATGGTCGAAAATGTAATAAAGTTAACAAGTGTCATGATTTTAGTTAGTCTGCTGGGTGTTTGACGTGTGTGGAAGGATTTCTTCAAATACACACACCTCTCATTGATTGCTGTTTATAAAATATTCAACACATATTTTATATGCATTAAATATCTTCCATGAATTAGTAAAACGTGTTCAATATTCTAATCATTGCAATTAGTTTCTACTTGGACCTGTAAAAGATTTAACAGTGTAAAAGTAATGGAAGCAAATCAGTGCAGCAGAATTTCAAAGCGCTTCATTCTCTGCTATAAACCAGGATCCATTTTATATACATTTTAGATTACATTTCTTTGTAAGGCTGTGCAATTTAGTTTATGTTTATTCATGTTGCACCGCTACAAGCCAAAAGTGACCTAAAGGCATTTTTAAAGATCAAATCTAATTATGATCCAATTTGATGCAATTCAATGTTATCAAGTTGCAATGGAGTAAAACTGAATTTATAAAAAACCCTATTAGTATAACTGTGTTCTTATAAAGCCACACAAATCACATTATATAGCAAGTCATAAACAAATGTAACATCAACAACTTACTAAGGTTTATATGCCATGGAGACTTTAAAGTATGCAGCCACCTTTATTTTTATTTTAATTATGAATATTTAATAATTTTAATGTTACTGTCATTGCTTTAGTTGTCATCAGTGTCATTATTAGTATCTGTTTATTTTATCAATG